>JBBPFP010000032.1:5219888-5230792 GCA_037974795.1 Kaempferia galanga
ATCTAAAAATCCCTAAATTTTGTGAAGATATCTATGTTACCCATGTCTACTTGGGAAAAATACATATAAAAATATATCTATCATAGATCCCAAGATTGATATAAACTCCAAAACTATCTAAATGGTTCAATTGAACCATGACCTAAAGTCCTAGTTTTGGCTTCCTCTTGATGTATCTGCCCATACCAAACCATAATACATCCCTAGAATTAGTTTATATGATATCTATACATCCAAAATCAATTTTCATGCAATATTGTTGGGGTTGCAAGGTTGCAAACATAGTCCCATATTGAAAATACATGGGAAAGATCATGAGTTTATAAGAAAGATATCTCCATTTATATGAGATCTTTTGGGTAGAGCCCAAAAGCAAACCCACGAGGGTTTAGACTCAAAGTGGACAATGAGGCTTTTTGGTAGAACCCAAAAGCAAAGCCACAAGGGCTTAGGCTCAAAGTGGACAATATCATGTCTTTTGGACCTAATACTAAGATCCAGGTAGCATCAAACTCCGTAGTCATCGCAGCACGCCAATTTGTATCTTTGGCTGCTTGTGTAAAGCTAGAAGGTTCCACAGAATTTGAAGAAGCAATGAGAGTGCGTGGAAGAGGATATCAAGTGGAAACTAGTTAGCATCGTGCATAAATATCTCTTAGAGAAAGCATTCACTGAGGAGTATTATCATTAGAGTTACTAAAAGATGTGTGGTCAGACTGACGGGAATCAGAATTAGAGAGTGGATCACCACTAGCCGTCAAGTCTATAGGAATTTATGGAGATGGAGCAGGATCCAAGATACCATCGCCTTATACTTTCAATATGTCCTAATGAAGTCATTTGTAGAGATTCTAGTATATCACTCGGTAATATTAGAAATGTACCCTGATTATCCGAATGAGGATCCGAGTTAGCAACTGTAAATGGAAAAAGAGGCTCATCAAAAATAACATGTCGAAAAATATATATCCGCCTAGTCGAAATATGGAAGCAACAGTACCCATAATGTAAACTATTATAACTAAAGAAAACACATTGTTAATACATAGGTTTTAACTTTTGTTTAGAGTAAGGTTGAAACCAAAGATGACATGCATAACCAAAGATACAGAAGAATAAGTAATCTGGAGAGCGATTATAAAGTCTTTCCAATGGAGTTTTGTTTTGAAGCAGTGGAGTGGGTAAACTATTGATAAGGAATACTTAGATTTGGACAACATCATCTCAAAATTTAAGTGGAACTGAGGCATGACTAAGAAAAGCTAAGGCAATTTCAATTATATGATGATGTTTCCTCTCGACGGATCTATTTTGTTCAGGAGTGTGGGGATAAAATATCTAATAAAGGATGCCCGAGGAGGTAAGATGACGATGAAGAGTTTGATACTCTCCTCCCCAATCAGAATGAAGGGAGAATATTTTACAATCAAAATAACACTCAACATGCTTTTGAAAGTAATAAAAAATATCGAAGAAATCAGATTTTCTTTTCATAAAAAAAATCTAAGTAAACTTGCTAAAATTGGCAATAAAAATAACATAGTAAAGAAAATCTTAATTAGATAAAATAAGAACAGAATCTCACACATCAGATTGAATAATTTCTAAAGAAAAACTAGAGGTGCAAGTATAAGACACAAATGGTAATTTATTAGATTTTGTTTTCATGCAAGCTTCACATAAATGAGATGAGGAGGCTAAAGATTTTGGTAAACCATATTGATTAATGATAGTTTGAATAAGATGCAGAGACGGATGACAAAAACGTGAGTGTTAAGAAAATTTGTTAGTGCATTCTCCAATAAAAGCAGTGGTATAGGTGGGTTGAAGATGATAAAGACCATCTTTAATGTATCCTCGAAGTAGAATAGTTTCTGTGGTAGGATCCTTCACAAGACAATGATGACGATGAAATTTAAAGAATACATTATTATTAAGAGTAAATTGACGAATAGAAAGAAAATTTTTGGTGATAGAAAGAAAATAAAGTATGTTGTGCATACGAAAAGTTCAGCCACATGAGTGAAAAGATGTGCTTCCAACGTGAGTAATTTGCAAATTTGAGTCATTACCTATTTGTACCATATCGAGTTCATGATAAGATGAATCTTCTGTGAGAATATTATATTCCAGTGTAACACAATGAGTTGCTCCAAAATCTAGATACCATCCTGGGTTCTCAGGAGTCGATGAAACTATATTAGGAGAGATAGAAAGTGAGATGCTCCGGAATGAGATGACTAAGCTGTAGATTACCAAGAAAGTGGTGGTCGATTTGAAGATGCAAATCCTCCTTGTAAAATAGTCAGTTGTCCTAAAGCTGCAAAACCTCTAGCGAAATTGGAGTCAAACCTATGAGGACATTGAAGACTAATATGTCCAACTTTAAGATAAATTTGACATATTTTCCGACTAAATGATTAATCAAATCTTCTAGAGCAATTAATACCAATATGACCCAGGATGTGACAAATTTGACATCGATCTAAACTTTACTTGTGGCATTCATACTGTCTTTGATATCTGACATCATAGATAATATAATTTTCTAATGGTCTCAGTGAGTTCCAGCGGCTGGTACCGAGAAGAAAGGAAAAGAAAGAAATCAAAGGTTGATCTGGTGGAGGAAGAAAGACGGAAGAAGCAATTTGTTTGAGCAAAACATATTAAGGAAAAAAATGGAAATAGAGAAAAATAATAAGAAGAATTACTAAGAAGAGGAAGAAGATTTAGGGAGAAGAAAATTAAGAGGAAGAGAAAAGGAGAAAGATCAATAGAGGATCATGGCTCTCAAGGGGCTACTGCATATTGGCGTCTGATAAGAATATAAGCAAAGGAGAAAGAACCCAACTCTGAAAGAGAGAGGGCAAATTAAGGAATTATCAAATGTTACCGAAAAGAAATTAGAAACAAAAGTAATTAGAAGACAGAAAAAGAAGGGGATGGGAAGAAAGGTGGTGTTTAGAGAAGACGATAGGAAGAAAAGTGGCGCAGTAGAATAAAAGAAAACTAAGAATTGATAGGGAGAAATGAAGGATCATGACTCTAATACTATGTCGAAACATGAAAAAAAATAGGACAAACAATAATAATTTTTGGATTATTTCATTGAGGAAGTCGATGGACTTATTTATATAAATTATCTAACTAATAATAAAATATTAAATATATGATACACAATCATAATAATAAAAATTGCAGTAGCAAATATAATAAATTTAGAAATATTATATCTTACTATTGATTTTTAATTAAGATGTGATAAATTTCAATTGATTGAGATTATTAATTATTATTATTATTATTATTAGTTTTAAGACCAAAGAGTAAAAGCTATTTTGATAATTAACTAAAATCTAGCGGTTAAAATGCTGATTTAAAAACTCTAGGAATATTAAAAAATAATAATAATTCTTTCTTTTTTGGACTGTTTTTAATTCATTCCCAAACCATTTCCTTTTATAGTTATTTTTATATTACAGCTGCCCCACTCTCCACCCTTCCCCGTTTCCCTCATTACTGCTGCAATGGATGCCCTGGGAAACGGGGGAGGTTTCTGGTGGTGGCGCTCCCTCCATCTCCACAGGGAGCAGCACTACCGGAGACGGAGGCCGCCCAAATCCTCCTCCTCCTCGGAATCGCTAAATCTCACTGATCGTGGCTGGTTCCTCTCTGACTTCCCCCTCAAGCAGGCCGCCATCGCCGCCTCCCTCACCCTCACTGGAGACACCTTGGCACAGATCAGGAACCGCTTCTCTGTCCGGGGCCGTCGCTTCCTGGAAACCTCCGAGGATAAGGTCAGCCTCCCGTTTCACTCTCGCATGGAAGCTTTTCTATGTTGTCCAAACTTAACCCTCATTGGATTACGCTCGGGTTCGGAACACATGCAAACTGGGGTGATATGGGAAATTTGACCTAATTTTAGGTCTTTTTTACCACTGATGGTACGTGTATACCTGCCATGTATCCTGTTCTGAAGCTGATGAAATATGCAGATATACTTGTCGACAAAATGCCCGTGTGACTTTTATTTTCTGTTTGTCCACATGAAAAGGTTTAGGTGGCTGCTTCTCTAGGTTTTATCATAATTCCTTCCTCACATACATGGCCACCGTAATACAAAGAAAACTTGTTTCTTGTTGCAGTCATGGACTATCCATTTAGATGATACGACGTTCCATATATTTTCTTGTTCACTGAAAATACTTTTAAGAGCCATAGAATTCATTGTCTAATACTGCTTATGCTAACTTTATGGTATTGCTAATAGACCAAGTGTTTGCATGTAGGCTTGATTTTCAGCTCAATTTTTGTTGATGTTGTTGTTGATCAATAAGTAGCCTGCTAAACTCACTAACCTCAATTCTGTTAATGTTCACAAATAAAACTCAGACATTGTAACTGTATCAAGCCTTGCGAACAATCGATTAACAAGTCTCTGTTCTTGCTTATAAGCTCCTTTGTGGGCTTTGGTTAAGCATGCAATACATAAGATAATTTGATGTCTTATATGTAAAGAAGATATATTATATACGTGAATAGTATGTGAGTTTTAAATATTCAATCAAGGATATTTAAACTGTGTCTAGACTCTAAGTTTATCAGTATATTAAATTCTGAATTTATTGATGTCATGAATACTATATCACCAAACTATTGTAAATATAAAATTTATAATTACTGCAGACTTGTAGCAGTATTACAGAAAGTTCATTCAAATGCACAGATGCATATGGACAAGTTCTTGAATCTATTTTTTAAAAATGTAATAACCTACCTTTCTTGGCTTAAGCTTGTGCTTTGTTATAAGAACAACTTTGATTTTAATTGAGCTTAAGTAAAAAAGTAAAGCTCATTCTGGACCTATAAACTTTTGATAAATAGGTTTGGAGAGCTTGGTTTGACCTACACAAGTTTTTAAATAAGTTCACCTTACACGACGAGCTTTGCTACTTGGCTTATTTGCAACTCTAAACTTTAATGCTTTGTGCTGATTCAATGATTTCCATACCTCTTTTTTCTTGACATTCTTGATTCTTAAGCAATTTGTTGCTGTATCGTAAAATGTGCTAATGCGTGACTGTTTGTTTGAAACTATTTTTGATGTAATCTTTCACTACTTGTGTAAATGTCCACATGGTCCTACTTCTCTAGGCTAGGTTACTGTCTTCTAGCTGCTCATTAAGCACCTTACTCAAAATTTCATGTGGATTCAGTCTCGCAGCAAAGTTCTTTTTGCTAGAGTAGAATCCATTCAGATCAAGTTTACGCTCATTAGAGTGATATTTTCATAATCTTATTAATCCAATCCACCAATCCACTAAGTTAACTAGCTTCTTGTGGAAATTCAAATCAATTTAATAAATATATATATTCCCGCTAGAAAAGTTGATGCATTTATATACTAGTCGTGATCATTTTGTTTTAATATTATTACATATTCTATTTTATCACATATAGCTTCTTGGATATTGATAAATGGGCAGTTTTATCATTATGTCTATTTTGGTTGTTCATCAGAATTCAATCTTTTTTTTGTTTGTTTGTTTCTCTGTAAATGCTAAAATATCAAACCAGCTCTTTTTGTAGAAAAGGTAAGGATCCATTGTAGATGAACTGTAAGCTTGACCAAAAATATCATAACGGTGACTTGAGCTTCTCTACCGTAGCATGCCGTGCCATGTGTTGGCCTTTCTTTTCTTATAAATTTGCCAAGTGAGTTGAATCCTATTATATGCAACTTTTTTAGTATCATGGATAAAAAAATTCCTACCATTATCATTGATGTAGCAAACTCTCTTAACAAAACAACGACTGAACTTTTGGGACTTAATATCTCGCACATAATCCTTTTACTACAATCGTCTTATTAACTGTTGCTACATTAATTGTTTCTTGGAGTTCGCAATGATTTCATTTTATAGAGAATAATACCTGCACATTTTGTCACTAGGGCCTGGTATCAACCGTTCTTTCAAGTCATGATTGGCTTCGTGCGCTACGTATGGCTTCCTATGGCTTTCTTCTTTATGGTCCAGGCTCATATGCATGGTATCAGTTTCTTGATCGTTGTCTACCTGCACCAACTTTTGTAAACCTATCACTGAAGGTAATTTGGTTGCAGCTCACCCATTGCAATAACTGAATTGATTATACATGATCTTTTGGTCATTTTACCTGATAACAATTGGTTATTGCAGGTGATATTAAACCAAATCGCACTTGGCCCATGTGTTATTGCCGTTATCTTTGCTTGGAACAACTTGTGGCTTGGCAAATTAGCAGAATTACCATCCAAATATCAAAAAGATGCCCTCCCTACCCTTCTATTTGGTGATTGTCTTTCCCTATGCTATTTTTCCTATGTTTTTTCTCTTGTCAGGTCTCTACAAGATAACTAATTTGGTGCTAATTTCATCATGATACAGGTTTTAGGTTTTGGATTCCTGTCTCTATAGTTAATTTCACGTAAGTAATCTTACCTATTGAATTTGCATACTACCAGGAGGTTCAAATAGTTAGAGCTTAGATTCCTATCTAAATTGATTTACTAGTTTTTTTTAATGTTTTTACCCGTCATCCAAGAAGTTGAACTTTAAACTTTTTTATGCTTCATATAGCACGGATTTTTTGTTGTAAATTGTGTACCCAGACATGCAGAAACTAGGGACAATCCACCCTTTTTTTGCCATTTTTGCCTGATGCAACGCAACATACCTTCATAAATTGAATTTTTTACATACTAAGTACACACACACCCAATCATCAAAGTCAGCAAGACCACCATAAAACCTGCTATTTCTTTTATGGCTCAAGGAAAGTACATTTGAAATAGAATTCATGTTCTTCCTCAACAAACTGCTGCTGTATCCTGATCTTATTTAGATGATTAACTTCATGCTTCAATTCTTCAGGGCAATCCCTTTACCTGCTCGTGTTGCATTCATGTCGACGTGCTCCATATTTTGGAACTTCTATTTGTCTACAACCCTAAGCAAACAATAATCGATTAAAAAGTCAGACAGCAGCAGATTCAAATACTTGCTCCCGCAACTCGGAAGAAAGCCTTCAATGCATCGCGGCATCCATATGAAAGTGCATAACCTTGTGCTGGCGTTCATTTCAGCTGGTGTATGGACGAAATGACTTCTAGTCTGGCTTGCTCATATATTAGCTGCGTTGCCTGCTCTACCATTTTGTTAGATTGTTTTTGGTTTTATAGAACAATACCTTGTTCCTTATCTTCATGTTTTCTTCTGTTTTAACGCTGGCGCTTCAAAATTAATATACTGAAACATCAATTGCATCGGAAAAGATTTGATTCTCTGCATCGCCTCTCTTAACACTGGCTGCCTGCTTCACTTGCCTACTCGGCCGATTTCTGGCGACGCCATTAATTTTTAGCTTTGATAGCTTCGGTTGTTAAAAAGTTGCCTTCCTTTGAAAATCATGATCAATATGTTTTTTATAGCCAACGTTTTTTTCTT
Source organism: Kaempferia galanga (assembly GCA_037974795.1). Taxonomy (NCBI): domain Eukaryota; kingdom Viridiplantae; phylum Streptophyta; class Magnoliopsida; order Zingiberales; family Zingiberaceae; genus Kaempferia; species Kaempferia galanga. The sequence goes on from JBBPFP010000032.1 coordinate 5,227,376, forward strand.
CTTTTTATTGTAAATTGGATCCGTTAAAATTGGTAACCCGATACTGATCAACTTCATAGGGACCGGTGCTCGAAGTTTCCATCGAATCAACGTGATCAAAAAGTCGATAGAAAGTAACAAACTTGGATCAGCTAATTCCCTTTAATTAATGTATCCAATTTTTTATCAGCAAATCGTCGGAGTCCTAACGAATCCCCCTACTAATTGCTCTGCGGTGTGCAAGAAACACAATAATAGCAGCGGATTAATGAATCAAACCTAACAAACCCAAAAGGGGGGAACAAAAAGAGGGGAAAAAAAAGAGAGACGCAGGCAGGAAAAAAAAACACGCGTTAAATTGGAATGATCAGAGCTACATACTGTACAGATTACACACTTGGAGCCATCAATTGAATCTCGAAATTATTCAGTATAGAACTTACAGTCTTCTTGTGCGCGCGCGTCGAAATTACCATTCAGCGACTCCCAAGAAGCTGAAGCCACAGGACAGAACAGCCAAGCGTACGTTAAAACCAAGCAACAGATTGTTATCGATAGATCGAATGGAGAGGAGGAAGAAGGAACCTGAGGGATCGAGGGGTGAGGCGGCGCGAGAGGGCGCGGAAGAAGAAATTGGCTCCGTGGAGGAAGATCACCACGCCGGTGCAGCCCAGCACGAAGAGCTCGAACATCCTCGCAATCAAAACTCTCTCGTTCGCCCTGGGCTAATTAATCAGGGCTTTTGGATGAGGAAGGAAGGAGAACGCGATTTCATTGCCTGCCTGACTTACCGTGGAAGCGAAACGAATTGATCCAACGGGTTCCACTCCACGCAAGCAAAGCCAATGGGCGAGTAGGAAACTGCCTCGCTGGCCCACATCAAGTATCGCACCGTTGAAGTAGAGCGTTCCATAGAAGCCCCATTCATTATTTATTTTGTTTCTCAAAAACAAATAATTGGAGAAATAATTTTATCAGGATCTCTGGACCATTTTTTTATGGAGAAAGACATGATCTACAATGTAATTACTATTAGATCGTGATTCAATCATAATTGGTTATGATCCTTCCTATTCAACCTTTTTTTTATCATCTTTACTTTGGAGGTAGATCAGTGGAGAACTCCTTGTGCTCTTTGTATCATATTGAAGGCTTTTTTATCCAAGGTTAACACACAGCGTCCGTCTTATCCTGACAATGTCCTTCTAACGCCCTTGCACCCTTCTAATGCATGTTTTTCCATGGAGCCAGATAGGGATGAATAAAATCATCTTTTGCTTTATTAAATGAGAATTTGAACAAGTAGGATAGTACACGTGTACTAAGAAAGTCACATGATTAAGTTGAGATGGAGGTCAAAATTAAAATAGGGCAATGGGACCACCCCACTCGACTTATCCAAGACAAGTCTTTCTACCATTCGGCTCAATTGCCCTGAGGCAAGAGGCTCATCAATTCCTCTCGGCCCTGCCGATCCACACTCCTCTTGCCCCCCACTGATCAGACTTTCCTCTGAGCCCTACTGATCTGACGCTCCTCTCTACCCTACTGATTTGAAGCTCCTCTCGGCCCCGCCAATCAAGCCCTCTTATTAGCCCGCTAATGTGATGCTCCTATCATCCCTCTGTTGGGCCCTGTCGATCTAATGTCTTTGTCCATCTCAACTCGCCCTGTTAATCCGACACTCTCCACTTAACCAGGCAAATCCATTAGCCTAATTATCTCAACATCACATGGGTTGGCATAGCACGTGGGATAACACGTGGGATGGGATAACACGTGAGACAGCGCATGAGTTGTCAAAATATGTGTCAACATAGTGTAACACTATGACCCTACATGATCTTGTACAGTACAGAATGTGCACGACATGATTTTCTGATATGACGATATGATATTTTTCCTACTGAAACATAAAATCCCACTAATTAAAAAAGAAGTATAGTTTCTTATGTAATTTATAAAAGGAGTCCACTCTAGTAAGCACAAGTATGTGTATATACACAATTAAAAATCACCACATTTCACTATCTACTATTCTTATTCTCCACTTCCCTAATCGAAGACTAACTTGAGCGTCGAAGTGGCTGAACCAGGGCACCCCTCCATTGTAACTTTCTTTCTCTCAAGCTTCACAGACGTTCCCGGTCATTCGGCTCTCTATCTCTCTACCTTGACGTTTGGTGACTCCATCACGTAGAAGACTCCGATGACTTATTCATCAATTATCTTAGGCAAAAACAATGAGCATATATCCTATTATCGTCTCTTCGGTCATCGTTCCTTAGTATTTTTATGTTCCACAATGCCTTTAACTTATGATCTTCTCTCACGATAATACTTCATTGATAATGAACATCAACACTCATCATTATTAGCTAACCTAATATTATCTCGGAAATTTGGTCCTTTTTCTCAAATTATGATAAGATGAGCCTTTTGACATCAAGTTGATTTCTAAAATCGAGTGTTGTTGGATCTTATACCTAATTCTGAAGCACTATGACTCCAACTCTTGAGCATTCATCTACAATGCAAGATTTGTAAAATTAAAAAATCTTAATAAGAAAGCTTTAACCATTGTAGGAATACAGTTTGTTTAAGAGTAGATTTGAAAACTCAAATTTATTATTTTTTTTCAAAATTAATATAATGTAAATGTAATCATGCAATTATATATTATGAATTGAGTCATATAAAAATTATTTAAAACTTTAACTATTAAAAATATTTTAATAAGTTTTTAGAAGGTTGATGTGCACTTAACCAGGCAAATCTATTAGCCTAATTATCTCAACATCACATGGGTTGGCATAGCACGTGGGATGGGATAACACGTGAGACAGCGCATGAGTTATCAGAATATGTTAAGTAGTATGGTCAACATAGTGTAACACTATGACCCTACACGATCTTGTACAGTACAGAACGTGCACGACATGATATTCTGATATGACAATATGACATTTTTCCTACTGAAACATAAAATCCCATTAATTAAAAAAGAAATATTGTTTCTTATGTAATTTATAAAAGGAGTACACTCTAGTAAGCACAAGTATGTGAATATACACACTTAAAAATTACCACATTTCACTATCTACCATTCTTATTCTCAACCTCCCTCATCGAAGACTAACTTGAGCATCGAAGTGACTGAGCCAGGGCACCCCTCCATTGTAACTTTCTTTCTCTCAAGCTTCATAGACATTCCCGGTCATTCGGCTCTCTACCTAATCAACACAATTATCCTAGGCAAAAACAATGAGCATATGTCCTATTATCATATCTTCGGTCACCGTTCCTTAGTATTTTTATGTTCCACAATGCCTTTAACTTATGATCTTCTCTCACAATAACACTTCATTGATAATGAACATTAACACTCATCATTATTAGCTAACCTAATATTATCTTGGAAATTTGCTCTTTTTTCTC
>JBBPFP010000032.1:5230892-5248027 GCA_037974795.1 Kaempferia galanga
GCATCTGGGTCATGCCTCCCAGGTGATTGCTTCAGATACATCAGAAATCTCTCTACTCAAAACACACCAGAGGTATCAGGCAAGTTAATGCCTGACCTTTCGATAAGTGTTCAGCCGGACAGTCGAACAACACACTTCTCAGTTTATCCTGCGCTCCTAAGGACGTTATGGAGGCAATTTGGGTATTCTGAGTCTAAGTGTTCAAGCGACTAACCCACCTCTGGTAGAGGCGCCACGCCACTCACTTGGCTCACAGTCGGCAGGGAACTGTACATTAGAAATATAAGATGCCAAGGCCCAGGGAATCCGGCCGGCCTATGACCGCCTACTTAGAGACTACGCCCAGCAGATACGAGGGGCTATCATAGAGATGCCCGACCGGCCAAGAACGTGCCTCTGAGATAGATATAGAACTGAGCCACGTTTAATATCTCAGTTGATTTGACCTTCATTACCATATCAGCTTGAGCTTGGCCCCCTCTTAAACATTATGCCGTATCAATACACACAAATTAGAGAAATATAATTTCTTGGATAAGATGGCAAGTCAGAGCATATCCAAGAAGCAAGTGACATTGCAAGTAAAGCCAAGCAACCATTCAAACTGTCCTCCACAACTCCCACGTATTGCCAATCAATGCCAAACACAATCTATCATGTTTCTTGCAAATTCATAATTATGCCACGACTTCATATTATCCCAATCCACATCGATAATGCTAACGATCATTCCATATCAATCATCGATTTGTAGGAAAATCATGCATGCATGCACCATTAATATCCTCTTCCAAATTAAGGAAGATCCACAGGTATTTAATTAATCAATTACTGATAATGCTTTACCTCGATGGCTTCCAGCACCACATCCAACTAAAGATTAGGCTACGTACCTAAATAAACATCTAATAGTCCTCCATATGACCATATGTGCCTAAACAGCAAGTGTCATGCGCACACATCAAACAGAGTTTAGCAAGTCTGATCGATGTTTTGCACTGTACAAAGAATTAATCCAAAAGTTTTGTTCGGTTGAGGTTGTTCTTCTCAATAATCCGACGTTTAAATAGTTGGGTGCGACCCAGCTGATGGCATCGAGGTGCCTATATATAGCCTTCCGCACTTAGTAACTGATCGCCAACTGTAAAACATGAACCACCCCCAATTGAGATGCTGTTTGCACTTCCTGTTGATCGCATCATTCTTTCTTTGGAGCTCGGAGGCCCGAGTTCCCGGTCACGCGGCGAGCCATCCAGAGGGGAGGAGTGCCGAGTTAGCGGGGAGAGCAAGGGAGAAAGGAACTTCTGAGCGTGCCTACGAGCCAGAGAGGATCAGCCCCGGAGGACCAGACCCTATGCATCACTAGCTGGTGAACGAGCGCGGATCCTCTAGTCCGCAGTGGCGCGGACCGTTGGATCAGATCTGATCCAGGATCAGATCATGAATCAGATCTGATCCAACAGTCCACACCGCTGTGGACCAGGAGCGGTCCATAGGGCGCGGACCACGAGATCTCCCCTACTAGTGAACAATGTAATGCAATAAAAGAGCTGTGCTTTGTATTAATGCCCTACTAGTCTAATTAAGCAACGAGCAATGAATCTATGTTTCAATAGGTTTTGAGATCAATTTCTAATAAATACAAAATATCTTGCCGGGTACTCGATCGCTCCAATACAAAGGGCCTCTGTTCTAAGATAAATACCCCCGTTATTTACCCCTTCAAGAGAGTGTGAGATCGCCTTTGAGGAACTACTAATGTGACGGATTCACCTTTTCTCTAATAAAAAACTTGTTTTGGCCTTGAGGTAATGGTGCAAGGACAGAGCGACTCTCAGTTTCTCGAACATCTAAGGATATATGAAATCTATTAAATGAATTAATGGATGAATTATCCTTAACGAGCGGTTGACTTAAGAACGCTAGGTTGATGGGCGTCTACTACGAGTGTTTCCCGATTTATTTTGGTGGTCAGTGAAAAACTTCCGTGGAGTTGAACCTATCTTCTTTAGGTTTAATTAGCATAAGTTGAATATACGATGCCAACTAAAAAAAAATAAAAAATTTATTTCAATATATTATGATTTGAACTAAATGGCCTGCATTTAAAAATATGATGCCCCTAAAAAACAAGTTGAATTACACATGGATGTCTAATTTTTTAATCGTTCGATCAGCTAATTAGGTTTATTCACTCACCTTTTGTATCGTGATTCAATCACTAGGATTGCTTGTAGACCTTTTTTTTGGTCAGAAAAAGGGGGAAAAGTAGCATGACTTTAATACTAACAGAAGAGCTTACGTTAATCATCAATTGGACTTCAAACTATCATATAATAACATTAATGCACATGCATACTTTGTTATTAATAACATTATAAAACGGAGAAACTTTTAAGTAAAGTTGGCTATCTTATTTAAATGAAACATAGTTTTGAAGCCGAATGCTCGCATACTAATTAAATATATGATGTGAATTAGTTGTCACTTTAGCCAATGGTTGGATCAGACTGATGTGGTTTTAGTAGTGCGACCGGAAATGTTCGGTATCGTTGCTATTTAATTAACTAATTAAATGATGAGTAGAATAATATTTGTATATGGTTTTGTTCGTCCATGTCTTATTTAACAATGTCGATATATTATAGGTGTGTTTGGTACAGTGAATGGGAAAATAATAATAATAATAATAATAATAAATGAATATGGTATGATACGAAAAGCAAAATGATTTATATTTTTGTTTGGCCAACGAAATTATTCATCTAATATCGATTTGAATTCATTTAGTTTCTGATTTATTTGCTTGGCTTAATTAGCCTATTTATTTATTTATTTACCTCTTTTAGCTGGACTGCTTAGACCCGATTCATTTGCCTCTTGTCGAGGTCATTTGACCATCTCGATGTTGTGCTCAACACGATCCATAATTAGACCATCTTCTTGCGGCTTAACTTGAGAACTGGGTTGAGCTAGAACTGACTTTGCTAATGCTATCGGGCCAATGGAGTAAGTTGTTACTTTTGGTGGGTCGGGCCAATACAAGCCCAACTGTGATACACTTCCACACAAATTTTAATGCACTTGCAATTCAAAAAGATAAAAGGTGCCATTTTTTATTCTTATTGGAATAGTAAACTTGGACGTTTTATTTTTATTTATTATAATTTATTATAACGTATTCAACGTGATCAAATTATGTTATACACTATAAATATTTTGATTATCATCAATACTAATAATATTTTATTTTAGTAATTATAATTTATAACTCTTATAATATGGACCATCATGCGATATTAAATGTCCCTTTAAAGCGATGCAATGATTAAAACATGAGAGGTTGTCATATAAGATCATGAGATTAAAACTCGGTGCATTCAAGCATGCCTCCTCCATACCTTAATCATTTTGCACTAATGGCTAGTAGTCACCTATGATTTACCTCCTCCGTGTTGACCCAGGGACAAGTTGGCAGAGGTACTGGGGGCAAACGAATCGCCTTTTGCCACATGATGACAATATTAAATGTCTCCTCGGGACAGTGCGATGATTAAGGTATGAGAGATTATCACACGAGGTCAAGAGGTTGAAATTTGACACCCGAGCATATCTCTCTCATACCTTAATTATTTGTACACTAGTAGTTACTCATGATTTATCTAATTCGTATTAGCTAAGGATAAATTAGTAGAGGCGCCGGGTCCTGCTCTGGGCCTGTTAATTATCCTGTTATAGCTGGCCTTTTTAAATTTATCAATTAAAAATCTTTCTTGACTCTTGGGTCCAAACACAAGCTTTAAATGCGGTCTAAATGAGACAAACAATTGTCAAATCCTGTCCATTAAATAAATTGATAGTATCCTTCTCACTTTACAATTCCATCCTTATCCTCGCCGACCCTTAAAATTAAAACAATATGGAAAATAAAATAATAAATAAATAAAGATTATTCCAGCTTTCTCATGGATGTCTATTCAGCACCATGTACGTTAACCGACACCGTCTGTATTGATCAACCGCAAGGCTTTTTGCCTTGATCTTTCACCCACTCTTATTGGAGGAAGTTGGCCTACGAAAACGTCTCGCGAGGACATCTTAACCCTCGATTCGGTGAGCCCAAGCGCCACCCTACCTTCACCGCCTCACGGTCTACGGCTTGCTGTCTGCGCCTCGGCGTCGTCGCCTGCTCATAAACCTACTTGTTGCCGAAGGCAAGCAACTACCTTCCTCCTCTCCTTCCTCCCCTCTCCGTCCCGTCTCTCATGGCATCGGGTGGATCCTCTGGACGGGCAGCCGCATCGGGCTCCAGATCGTTCGATTTCGGCTCCGATGACATCCTGTGCTCCTACGACGATTTCGCCGCCCAGGACACTTCGATTGGGAAGCGATCGGATCCCCCTGGGAAGGTTAGTGCCGCTCTGCTTTTCATTTTCGTATTTCACTTCTCGATGCGACAGTTTTGATATCGTGGTTTTGGTTAGTTTGGATGATCCCTAATCTGTCATACCTGTCAATAGAATTAGAGTCTTGGAGTGGATGGAGGATTCTATGTTTAACTGTAATTTGCATCTTGCGTCAAGTTTGATGCGATTGTTTGTTAAGGGAAAGGGAATAGGGTTTCGTTTTCCTTTTCATCGTATTCACTATTTTCTCGGAATTTGATTGTTCCCCGTTTCATCTTTAGCTGCGGATCACCTTTGGATATACATTATCACCATGGTATAATTTGGACAGTATGATGTCTTTATCTCACTTCTTCCATGTAATTTTAGATTGTAATCCGCTATGTATGACTGTGTTTTGATGGATTGCCATGTTAACTCCTTGCGTAGGGCTTACGGTGATAATAGTACTATTATATCTCATTTTGTTTTAGTCCTTAATCTTCCAACATACCTCATTTTTTTTTTTTTAAAATTCCATCATCATTGCTGAACAGGATCTCCATGAGAATAGCATGGGAAGACCATTACTCAGTATCTATGAACAAGACGAGTATTCTAGGGAAGGTGTATTATCTTCTGTTGAGAAATGCATGAAAAAATATGCTGATAATCTACTCCGATCCCTTGATGGTGTTAGCGGTCGTTTGTCACAGTTGGAAATAGTTTGCTACAAACTTGAACGATCTGTCAGTGAGCTTCGAGCTGATTTTATTCACGATCAGAGTGAAAAAGATGTGAAATTCAAGTCTCTGGAGAAGCATCTTCAAGAAGTAAGTTAGAGCCGAGATCAAATATTGTTCATTACTATTACGGTGATAAATACGTACCCCTTAGTTTGTTGGTACATTTATTCTTTTTTCAATTCCCAAAAGATGTGGTTCATGGTAATCAAATTAACTTTTTTCAATTAAAATAAATGACATGATAAATTCTGTTTTTTTTTTAAATTAATCATGCGTTAAATTAAGAAATTCTTTCTTTGTTTTATTTTCTATTCTCTCTTAAATTTTCCACACGGGGTCAACAAAGGGATTTAGGTTGCAACCTTTGGAATTTAAGAAGGCACATAGAATACTCCTAAACTCCAAAAGGTATTTATAATTTGGCCTTATCAGGATCATGCAGTTATCTTCCATAAACTCAATTGGATAATGATTTTTCTTCTTGAAAGTTTTCTCTTACTGAAATCTGTAACGAGCTGCCCATTATGATACAGTAGAATTGTCAAATTCTTGTTGGATCATATTGATGTATCTTGGCATTATTTGGCATGATAATTTCTTAAGTCAGTATGTCTATCTGCATTAAGCTGAAGTATATTGATGTACAACATTAGGGATCCACTTGGTCCTTGTCCCTCCTCCTAATATCTCTTTGGTTGATATAACAGTCCAGCTTATTCAGCTATGATTATTTTCAGACTTTACTTCTACAATAATTAATGAGCATATGATACATCTTTTGTACAAACCAAGTGTTTCAAAGTATAGTTGGAAAGCCTCAACTATTCATTTAATACATTTTATCAGCTCTACAGTGTGGGAAATCTATGTAGTGTTTCTAGGATAACTATGTAGTGTTTCTTCATGATGCACAAGTTTTTCTATTTGATATATTCTAGATTTCTGTTCTCATCTAAAGCTTTTCATCAATATTGCACTATTCTTTGAGTAATATGAACACATTCTTAGATTCCATTGGGTTTTCTACTATTTCAATTACTAAATTGATTCAAAATATCCTTCCAGTTCGGATTTTTCATGCCAAAATCTCACTCTTAAGATCTATTCATCACTTTAGATTAAGGTCTATTAAATTTGCTGCCTGCTGTTTTTGTTCTCGATGTTTTCCATAGTTGGATTGGGCTTTAACATGGTTATATCAGTCAGCTTTGATCTTTTGTCAATAACCGATAAGACAGACAAATTATATAAAAGCTTGATTTGTTACCAACCAATAGTATAATGACTAAATTGATACAAGATAAGAGATTTATGACTAGCTGGACAATGACATCTTGAGTTGAAGGACCAGCGAACTAATATTTTGTGATTGTCACCATCATCATCATTGCAGTGCTATTTAGGTTCAGAAACAAATTGTATATACTTTATTGAGCTATGTGCAAAGCTATGCTATTAGTTTTCAATTTTTTTTTTTTAAATTTTCTTTAGTACATTTACTAGAGTTTTTAAAATTCTAAAGGGATTAGAGAGATACATCTTACATAAAATACAAATAGGATAGTTTAAATGGAGGAGAGCATCAGATGTTATATGTGATCGTAAATTACCAATAAAACTTGGTAGTTAGACCTGCTATGTTCTACGGAGCTCAATGTTGGGCTATGACTTGAGCACATGAATAGAGAATTTGAGTTGTAGACACGAGTATGTTAAGATAGATGTTGTGGGCATACAAGGAGGGAGAGGATAAGAAATGAAAATATTAAAGAGAAAGTCGGGTTGCATCTATTGAGGGAAAACTAGATATGTTTAAGATGGTACGAACATGTATTAGATGATTAATAAATGTTCCGTTAGGTGATGTGGAATCATGACAAATATGCACATCAATGTGGCAAAAAAACTTTTGTTAGTAACAATAAAATAAGATAAAATGTATTTAAATATAGATAATCATATAGTACATGATAGAGTCCAATGACAGAAGAATCCATATATCCAACCCCACCTAGTGGAAAAAGACTTTTGTTGTTGTTAATCTCTCTATTTCTTGTACTCTAAATTGATGGTTTAACAATATAATATAATTCTTACATTCAAACATGTACATCAGAATCTATTTTTTGTCATTTTATCATAGATTGGAGCAACATGTGATTGCGCAAGATGTAATTCGTTTTCATTCTATCCATTTTGATAAAACCTCAAATATCCATTTTAACATTGTCATTTCTATTTCCTCAATTTTTTTGTATGTATTATTTTTTATTAATAACACTCTAATCACTAGAGCAGGTCTTACAACAATCCTATAAAACTCTCTCTTAACCGTAAATGTGACACGTCAATTACATAAGACTCTAGGAACTCTCCATTACAAACACACTCTTTATCCTGATCAACGATACATTCATTAATATATCCTTAAATAATAAATCAAAAGATTATTGCAACTCTTATAGAAGTTAATACTTTTTTATCTTATTAGTTGCTCCCTCAGTTATTTTCTTGTTATTAACATTTGATTTCATACATTTAATTTCAATTCCACATTACTAAAACCTCTAATTTCTAATTTTTTTCCATAAAGGTTCAAGTTTAGTTTATTTACACTCCCATCAATTAGAAGGGATATTTATGCTAATAAAATACACTACTTATCTTAAATGTTATCAGTGAGATCATCTTGTACATACACAAAAAGATATAAATTTAGAGCTAACCCTTGACATTCAACCAACAATTATAGAAAGTTATTTTGCAACATTACCAAAAGTTCTAACTCACTAGGAGCCTATTATCATACATATCCTTTATCATATCTATATTATTATTGTTAATAATATTCTCTTTTTTTCTTTCTAAAACCCACCACAATAATTATCTCGCGAATTTGGAGTAACATATTATTTTCCTAGATTAACATTTATCATATGCAATTTTTTCTTCTTTTCAATATTTTTTCATTAATAGCATCTGGGCTTAATCATCTGAGTATAAACTAAATTGTTTTTCTGAAATGTTTGTTTCATCTCCTATGCTCCTCTTAATAGAACTTCCCTAAAGTTCGATGGTATAACTCAACTTCATCCCTTTAGAGTTAGAACAATATTTATATATGACATTGTTAAATAAATTGATACTAAACAACTTTTCCTCCATTTCTTTGTCATTTTCTTCTTTCTTAAAATAATAACTTAGTTAACCAATATTTTGTGATAACTCTTCATCCTGGTTGCATGATCTTCTTTGCCATTCTGTCCATAAGAATGAGATTTTTGTAAAGAGGGATCCTTGGAAAGCAGTAGAGACCATTTATTTGCTCTTTGATGAGGCTTATTACTATAAATGCATCCAAAAGGCATAAGTCCCACATCACGGTAAACCATTTTCTACATGGATTGCCTAGTCTGCTGAGCCATTGACCATCTTATCATTCGTAATGCAGACTCCTTTCCCCTATCCTTGAACATCTCTGGCCTTGACTATAACTGCTTGCACCATTAAACTTGGTTGATAAACTGGGGGAACTGAAGCTTCAGCCTCTTGAACTCCACACTTGACATGCATTCTGTCACTTCATTCTTTATCGAGTTCTTTCACATCTATCTGGGTGTCGTCAAAAATTTACCATATTTTATATCTGCCTAAGATGGTCTTAAATCTACTTTCAAGATATTAAGTGATTAACATGCATACCCTCCTACCTCCTATGAATACCCTTGAAATTCATTAATTTGTGTCTCATTCCACGCAGTGAAGCATAACATGAAATTTGATTCCTGTATCTGTTTAATCCATTTTTACAATGCTTTCTACCATGTTCACGGAGAAATATTATGTCTTTAATTCTGAGAATTCTCTCTAGTTCTTTTCATTCTTCCATCTGTTCCATTTTCTGGAAGTTAGCAGATTTGGTTTCTTTGTACTTTCCTGTTCAGGTGCATAGATCTGTTCAAATACTGAGAGATAAGCAAGAACTTGTTGAAACTCAAAAGGAACTAGCCAAACTTCAACTAGTGCAGAAAGAATCTACAGAGAAGAATGAGAATGCTAATGCACGAGCAGCATCAGAGCCAAAAAACCAGAATGACAAACCTGACACTGGAAACCAACAACTGGCACTTACTATACCTCGTCAAACTGTTCCAACAGTGCTTCCTGCTGGAAATTCTCTGCCAGTTCAGCAATACAAAGAACTAGCTATACCCCAGCAAGCACCTGTGCTCCCCAATGTTCAACAGGACCAAATTATGACTAGCCAAGCTGCCAATTACTATGGTCAGCATCCAACAGTTTTGCAAGATCAACGCAATCAACCTGTCCAGCCCGAGCAGCAGTACATGCAGCCGAGATCCCAGCTTCAGGACAGACCAATTCAGGCACCGCCACAGCTGCCAGTAAATCAGAACCAACCTCCATCTTTTCCTCAATACTTCCAACAACTGCCTCCACAGACAGATCAACAGCTGCCACAACAAACTGCTGCACAGGCTCAAATCAGACCACCTCCACCATCATATACCCCTTACCCATCTCAGCCTGTGAATCCTTCTCCTGAAATGTTTCCTAGCAGCATGCCTATGCAGGCTCCTAATCCAGCAATTCCACATTCTGGAGGGATACGCCCCGAAGCATTTGCATATGGTTATGGAGGGACAGGCAATTCGGTGTCACAGCCATCTCCACCTTTGCATCATGGCATACAGCAGCCAATGCAGCCTCCAGTCAGCCAGAGCTCCTTTGGGCCACAGCTAGGCAAGGGTGGTGGGTACATGGGCAATGCACCTTATTCACTGCCATCCCACAATATACAAGGCTACAACACAGCCTACAGCTATCCACCAAGCAACCTTCCATCTACTCGGAACCAGTACGACTCCCAGTTCATCCGCAATCACCCCTATGGAGAAATGATTGAGAAAGCTACCAGCATGGGATTTGATAAGATTCAGGTTATAAGCGTTGTCCAGCGGATGAGCGACGGTGGGCAGCCGATGGATTTTAATGCTCTGCTCGATAGATTGAATGGGCAATCTGGTGGGATTTCTGCAAGAGCATGGTGAGAATAAATGGTTGGTGCTTCCGTCTGTCTGTTTTTTCTTTATCAATGTCTCCTGTACATTAATAATCTCTCCGAGTTCATGGCGTTGTAGATACAATTTCTATTCTTAATGTCTGAACCTTGATCAATTTGCCACGTGAAATGCCGAGATTTAAAAGATAAAATCATATCGAGTAATTTACCGAATTTTCTTTTCTTTTTTATTTTTGGACCTTTGTCAATCGCCACATGAAATGTCGAGAGTCAAACATCCTATCAAGTAATTTGCTGGAGCTTGAGTAAATTTGAAAAGGGCGCGTCCGGAACAGTGTTGGGATAGAGGTTTGTTCTGGGCGGACTTGGCTGTCCGATTTGGCATGGATTAGCAGGTAAGATGTACATGGCTGCTGCAATCCGTCCTCTTACAATGTTAATGCCCGCCTAGCCTAGGTTGCATCATCCCCTTGGTTCATTATGCTCCGAAACTGTGGGGACAATATGCTAGGGCCGTGGTGGTCTAGGCTGGCGTACCCAGCCTACTCCCGATGTTTAGGGCGAGGTCATCTTAAACTTGTTCCAACAATGGCCATCGAACTTGTGGTCATTTTCCCTTGCTTTCTATCTTGCTTAAGAACCTGCGTATGAACTGTCCCCTCGTGTTTTTTTTGGAGAACCAAAAGTAATCGATTTGGTGTCACAGAATTTTTCTATCAGTTACCCACCAGGATAGATGGAAAAACATTTACAGTTTGACATCTAAGGGCCAGCATTTTTAGATTTGTTAATCTAAAATTCATCCATTAGAGAAAAATCACTCTTGCAGTAACTGAGAATTGAATTTTAGACACTTATTAATCGTTGAAATGTCTGCACCCTAGTCTCAGGGCAACTGCTCCCTTATTTTGACTCTTGTACGAGGAGAGTCCACAGTCACGTTAGACATGGGTACTCAAGAATCTTTATATATTTTCCTGATTTGAGTCAGATATAATCCAAAACATGTATTAAAATAGATTTAGATAAGGAAAATTGGGTTATGCATGACTTTGACTTTGACTTTGAATAGTATCCAAAAACATGAATATCCGATCCAGTGCAATGTAAAGCTGCTAGCTCTATTGAATGCCAATGGCCTCGTTTCGTTTTCCCCGAAAAAAAAAACTCTAAATGAGCTTTTGTTTATAACTCCAATATACGACATCAACGGTTTAGGGTTTATAAATTTTTATTGAAACATTTTCTATGATTAAAGTTATAAGTGCGCTTTTTTATGATATAATCTATCACATGTAGTTGTATGACTTCATCCATTTTAAAACAAAAGAGCACATTTGAAATTTCAAATATGCTCTTAAACTAAGAATCTAAAACGTCACTTTTACAATAATTAAAAATTTTTAATTTTATAAACTATTTATTGGAGATGCTCTTGGACCTCAACGCGCAAGTGGGTGGGATTAATTGTGCACCGTGATCAGCATCAAGAGAGTTTTTCTAAAACAACGATCTCGCAACACGCGTTTACTTCCAATTAATGCACGATATGTAATTAAAGAACCAGTTGCTCCGAGTCTAAACGAAATCATACATAGTCCCGAAACGCTGCTCGCAATTATACAGCAGCAAATTATGTTGCCGAAAGCATCGACTGATGGAGAAATGAAATGCATCCGCAGATATTCAGGAGCTATTGTCGAGCAGACTGCATTTGTTCAGATGATAATCTCGTGGGTAGAGCAAGTGATTCAGCAATGGTTTTGACTTCTGCGATCATGGCGACCACGTCGTTAAGCCGATTCACAGCAGAACCCACGCCCTGCGATCCATTCAGATAATCAAGAACACGAAAGAATCTGAAAGAGTCTATATTTCTTTTACTAGTAGCAGATAATGATAGATTGGAAAGAAAAAGATCGCATACCACACCAGCTGCTCCTGCTGTTATAGCCATAGGTGCAGTAACAGCGCTTAATCCAGATGAGCACATAACTGGAATCCGAACTGCTCGGGAAATGGAGTATGCAGCTGCTAGCGTTGGTGTCGCCTACATTATAAAGAGGAAAAATGCCACATTTTTCATCACGAGTGTGCTAAGATTTCTTATTCCTACTGCTGTTACCTTCTCGATCAAACCAAGGACACCAGGTTTTGATGGACTTGAGTATTTCCCTCCTTCAGTTTGGATTATATCAGCACCTTCCTGTTCCAGCAACTCTGCTAGCTTCACCTTTTTGAATTGAAAAAATAACAACGAGAGAGAGATTGTGTTAGTGACAAATCTCAGTTTAGGAGGATACAAATGAGCTACCTGATCAGGGAGACTAAGCATGTGTGGCACAGTTACAGACAGTGTAATGGATGGAAGAATCCTTCTAGTTTCTCTAGTGAGCTTTAGAATCTGACAATGGCACCACAGAATAGTGACGAGCTGAAAATACTTGAGGAACTGCAAGGAAAAGTATGACCATCATGATTCATACATATACCTGTTCAGGGGAAAACTGAATTCCCATCTCGTAGAAAGAATCATAATTTCCAATCTCCACCTGCATTTAGCAGAAGGCTTTTAATGTTGGTATGACAAAGAATCTGATCGAAACCAGTCAAGCTCATCGCATCCTAACCATTTGGGCACCTGCTTCCACTGCAGAAGGAAATGCCAAAGGGTCTACAGAGGAAACACAAATCTGCAAGAACAATATCACCATAAGAAAGAAGAGCTGTGGTATGACATACTGATGCACCAAAAATGCCATAATGGAAACCCTGAAAATAAGATTACGCGCAAGAATTACCGGTAGAGACGTCAAACCCAGAGCAAGCTCTACCAATTCCCGGTCACAAGCTATGTCGACATGCGTTGCACCTCCCTGCCATTCACATTTCACGCAACACAATGAAGCATCTCAATTGCCACTGAAAAAGCAAATAGTCGGGCAAACCTTCTCTGCAGCTATGACTACGGAGGCAACCTTATCCTTGTCGAAATTTTGAAGTCCTGATATGATCTGCAAGATGGCATGAACAATGAACGCAAATTGCTAAGCCCAGTGAACTTAACGGATAACTTAACCTTGAGTGCTCTCCTCTCGCGGAAGTCGCTGAGAACGGAGTCCTTGGTGGTCGAAAGCGAGGCTCTCGGGGCCGCCGAAGGCCGACGCTTCGGTGGGCAGTGGCGGACGGTAGTATCGGCGCTTCCGTGGGGGAGATGAGAGGCAGCCTTAGGCAAGGATCGAACTGGGAGGAGGACGACTGCCATCGCTGCTGCGTGAGCCATTTCTACCGGCACTTCTCTCCTCTGTTCTGCGTCACTTGGGGCATGTGAAACGAGATAAGATTGAGACACTGTTTTTTTTATTGCCTTTTAAAGTATTTTTTGAAAATTTAAAATTAGTCCAAAAGAATTAATTGAGCAACATTTGAATACATGGGCCGTCATGGATCATACTAATTGGGCTTGAAAAGGGTAAAACATTGAGAAAAAAAATACAATTAACGATACTTTACTGACTGAATTATGATAGTTTGGATTCTCTATCCCTAACTGTCGTATCTAGATCCCCATGTCTTCCTGCCAATTGGACTATCGTGGCATCGAGAAGATTAGTGCAACATCCTCATGATGTGTAGGCATCCTTGAGATGTGATATGGCTCGTTCCATTAGTGAGCGGGACAGAGGAGACATGACAGTTTAGGAGAGTCACTTACCTATTTATAAATTCATTATTCTCAGTTTCTGATATACAATTGGGATCCGAGAGCATAAATATGTTAAGAAGGTCTTTATAAGTACATTGATTTTAATTTAAAGTATTTTAGAGTTCTCTAAATCTATCGGTCAGTTTTAGATGTCTCCTTAATCTATTTATACCTTTGAATATGAATTCGATAGTATAAATTGAGAATAGTAAATTTTTAAATTTGTAAAGACTTGATAACATTTATCACAAGCTAATTATAAGATACTTACCAACTAATACCACCAATGACTTGTTAGGACTCTCCTAATTTAAAATATCAAACTTTTAAATTTTGAATGGTATAAGTCTATCAACCAGTTTCATAGAGAATTTTAAATCAAACCTCTTTAATGTATTTATACCCTTAAATTTGAATTTAATAGTATAAATTGAGAGCAATAAATTACAAATGTTCAATAAAATTTGTCACAAACTCATTATAACATCAAGATAATGACACTCACTGGTTAATCCCACCAATAAATTCCTAAAACTCCTCTCATTAAAAAAAAAATACTAAACTCTATTTATTAATTTTCATCTTTGATCAATCTAAGGAATTACAAGTCACTTCAAACAAAAATAAACCTTTTTAATATATTTATACTCTTAGAGAGCAATGAATTTTTGAATTGATATAGCAAAAATATAAAGAAATCCTTCCATTATTCAGGGAAAGTAAGAGGAGAAAAAAAAGGGAACACTTTGGGAATATGCTATTTGATTTAGATATATATATTATGAAAATTAGGTACTGAGAAAATTGAAAATCTGCATGAACGCCGTACAATTAATATTATAATTTTAGTTTTGCTTCGCGGTCTATATTAATCGTCATTATATATATGCCAACGAATTTAATTTGCTGCCTCTAATCATTGGAGCGTTCGAGTCAATGTGAAATGAGTTGGCACATCTAAAGAAAATCTAGTCGTGGATGACATTCGTACCGCAAGAATAAGAGGGAGCTAGGAGATTTAGCAAAGTCAAAAGCATTTATCACGGGGGTGGAGAAGCCACCTGCTACGCTCGTATTAATTGTTTATGCTTTAACCATCTTTGACTTGTATAATTGTGCCAGTTTGTGAAAACACTTGGATGGGTACCTTCATATAAGAAATTGAATATAATCGATCGTCACTTTTTAATATTAATTTTTCACATGGGGCGAATTGTTGATTGACATCGATCGATCGTCTGGATGAGGAACGCTTGACTCGGAAGGAAAGATACAAAACACAATCAGACACACTGACCTTAAGTTGCCTCCTGTTTGCCACTCAAACTAGCTTACTGATCCATCCTTAAGTTGTGTAGATAGGTACGTCGGTGACATAGCAGGGATATTGATAGAGGAAGGATTCGAGCTGAAAATCTGGATTGAACTAGGAAAATTTCGGATATATAGACTGAATCTCATATCTGCGCACGTCCAGAGTGAGAGAGCAAGCGGGAATTAGAACTCACAGGTCTGTGCACACCACAGAGAGAGCACACAGAAATATTAGAGTGAAAATCAAATAATGGGTTCTTGCGCAAGTACTCCGACATTTAAATTAGAACAGTAGTGAAAAGTGGAGAAGATGGATAGTAGAATAACAGAGTAGATTCGTGTACTCACGTACATGTACTCGACCATTGGAGAGGACCCCATTTTTATACCGCTTTTCATGACATCGGTAATAATGAGATGTCAGAGAATGTCGGGTGTCAAAATATGTCGGGTAATGAAGGATGTATGATATCCTTTCCTCTGACAAGAGGAAGGTTCCTTTGTGTATATATACGTGTGAGAGTAGTGGAATATTCCGGTAGAAATTAAGAGGGGGAAAAAACTAGTCATCTTGTTAAATCTCCAAAAGTGCATGAGAACTAAAAAGTACAAATTTTTATATAGAAAATATAAACCCTAAACTGAAAAAGAAAAAAAAAGACTAAGTTAGATAAAAAACAGAAGCACGAAGTAGAATGAGCCTTAGTAAATATATCTACTATCTGTAGTGAAGAAGAAACAAAAGACAGTGTGATAGTGTCAATCTGTAGATGATGATGAGTGAGATAATAATAAATCTCAATGTGTTTCGTTCTCTCATGAAAAATTATATTGCGCGTAATCTGAATAGCACTCTGATTATCACAATATAACGGAGTAGATTTATGAAGAGAGATATCCATATCTGCAAGAAACGAACGCAACCAAACTATCTCACAAGTAGTTGAGGCCATGACACGATACTGATCGGTTCAATACCGAGATCGGAGATGCTTCCCCTTCTTGACCGTCAGAGCTTTCCAATCCATTTGGAACCAAGTATCCAAGCACTTCCTCCAATAGTTGAAGTTTTCGCGCTCGTATGGAGGTGGAATCTGAGTGTCCCATCCCAAAGGACCTTCCGACTCCATCTTCCTTCTCCAAAACCCTCTAGCACTTGCTCCCTTGGCAGTTAGTCCAATGAAGAGCTTTTCTAGCGCTGATACCACTTGTTGGGACATTTGCATCGGCTAGAGGGGGGTGAATAGTCGCTCACCTAAATTTTCTCTTCTTACGCTTGTTAGTACGCAACGGAATACAAACAACAAAGTAGACAGTTAAACTAAACTAAAACCAAAACAACAAATCCTAACACGTTCGTTTACGTGGTTTGGAGATGAAGCTCCTACTCCACGACTGTCCGTAAGGTGGACGATCCCAATCCGTCGGTGAATGATTCCACGGACAACCTCCGGCTAGCTCTCGTAGCTCCTTGTGGGTGGAGAAACTTCGCCACAACCCTTCCGAGTCCTCTCGGATGTACACGGAACACACTTGAATTTGGAAGACTACTAATAAGGTTAACCACAACTATTTCATCAACCTTGCTCAAGGTTCCCGAGCTCTCTTAAATAGGGCTCGGGTGGAAACACACAAGTGTGTTTTCCGCCACCAATCGACTGCTAAGAATAGCAGTCGACTAGTCCTACGTGGAGATATAATTGTTACACCCCAATGGCTACATACCAGTTGACTAATACAGTACCAGTCGACTGCTACAGTGCCACCAGTCAACTGCTCAGTCGACACTATAGTGCTGCTACAGTATTGCAACAGTAATGTTACAGTACTACTACAGTAACATAACGTCCCCTTCCGGAGTACATTTCTCTCACACTCGTCCTCACCCGACTAACCTAGACCTAGCCTTCTAGTCTCCTCCATCAGCCTTACGTCCCTCAGAT
>JBBPFP010000032.1:5253339-5268974 GCA_037974795.1 Kaempferia galanga
CAAATCTTTCCTTTTCTTCTCAACTTGATCAAAGAAAATATCTCAAAACACTTTGCTATTTAGTTGTCATAAAATTTATAACACACACTGTTCATAACTCTTAAATGATGCTGAATATCTGGTCTGGTTTTTTACGTCATCAGTGAATAAACAGAGCACATATATCTTTTAATAAACAGTGTTCTTTTTATACTACCCAAAGTGCAAAAGTCAAAGTCGTACTCGAACAGAGTAAGCATAAAAAGAACATAACTTCATTCCGAGGATAATCAAGTGAAAGACACTACTTCCTTTCAAACTATCTATTGACTTTCAAGAAACCTCTTCCATTGCCAACAGAAATTAAGTATCCCACTTAACAAACTAAACTAAATGCCCAAATTCAGTATAAGAATCATGAGCCTTAGCAAGAACAGCGAAGGGTAATATTTTTTAGCCAAAAAACATTCATAAAGATCACAAGGATTTCTCAATTACAATACTAATTGCATGCCAACAATTACTAGGAAATAAAACTCAATCACCAGTAGAGAGAAAATATAACTCATTTTACTAGTAACACTAGACTTTAGAACATCAATTTAAAATTTCAACAATGCAAACTAATATGATTATAACTTATGCTACAGCATAAGAAAACCTATCAGTTATTTTCCCTATTTCATGGACATGTACAGAAAATCCATCAATTACTTTTCATATTTTTATTGTCTTGCTCCTGAGTATACTCTGTGCTCTCTTTAGGTCATCAGTGTTTTCAAATCCACACTGGGAGTTGAATCAATCAGCATCTCAAGTCCTACTGATCCAACCAATCAAATTGGCCTTTGGTTCCTGATTTAACCAGTCAGTCAAGTCTAGTTTAAGAGACACCCAAAATCATGAATCAAGCCTTATCCAACTTGACAGTGCAGTAAAGAACGATCTTCTAAATTTGCTGCAAATACGCTAGAATCTCATGTAGATTCAAGCAGCTTTAAAGCATGATTCACTTCAATAAAAAACATACAAAAGCACTATGCAGTGAGTAAGAATATAAATTGTCATTTGGGGTGTTATGCATCAGTTCTTCTCAAATTCTTACTTATTTATGTTTTTTTAGCACAGAAATACCCAGATTTGAGATTACATCTAAAACCATATGGAACCCGAGCATCTTAGCAATGGAATTCTTCACAGACCAAATAGGAGGATCCAGACTTAAAAGCAAAGCCAAAATAAGAAGGAAAAAACATACTATAAAGTCATAATATAAAATTGCATAGAATTGTGTATCTGCAATTTAGATTCAGTACCTTATTGATAGAACCTAAACTCCTTCCTTCAAAAGCTCCCAGACCTCTAGCATCAAGAAAACTGTACTCTGGTACGATCCGGCTACATTCAAGGGAGTAAATTCTTCAATTGTCTATTTATTGATAGAGGTTGTCAACAACTAAGATGCCTATTTCCTAAAAGAACATCGAAGTGCATTGAAAAAAATGGACGCCGTTTTTTGCACCCAAAAATAATCATAAAACAAGGCAAATACAAAAAAATGTCATCTTTTATCTTGATTGGAACATATTTATGCTGAAATCAGCAGCATTGTGGCATTTATTTGGGAGATTTAGAGAATGGCTCTATGAAAATTACCAAACGATGGACGAACCTGCGATCGACGCCGTTTACTGAAGCGATGATTTCAGCAGCTTGATAGGCTCGCTGGGTGATGGAGGGCCAGATCCAGCAGCTCTCGTCGCAGGCGCCCAGTCGCTTCAGCTCGAGGGCGGTCCGGGCAGCCTGCCTGGCGCCCTCGACCGAAAAGCCGCTGTCGACGGACGTCTTGGCGACAGGGTTGGTGCGCAGGACGCCGTGGCTCTCGTAGACCGACTCCCCGGCGCGCACGAGGAAGTAGCGGTTGGTTAGGCCGGGAGGGGGCATGCGGAAGAGGCCACGGGCGCCGGCCGGGGAACGGGGTACGATGGCGCGATGGAGGAGCGGGGCCGTAAGCACGGCAAGGAGGATACGGCGGCGGCGGACGGCCAGGAGGAGGAGCTTCCGGTGATGGTCCGGGCAGTGGTGATCGGATTTGTGGGGACGAGAGTGGAAGAAGGGAGGGGAAGCAGGAGATGCGGTGGAACTGGAAGATGAGGCGCTTAAGCTCAGCATGGTTTACAATGCTCCACTTCGTGGCAGTTTTGGTAATTAAAGACAAGCGATTTCATTAAAATCTTATTTTTATTTTTTCTTTTTTCTTTTTTTACAGTCTACACAAAAATGTAATAGAATTTGTCACATCGTTAGCAACTAAAGTAAGATATTTTTAAAAATCGAAAATCATATGAACACAAATGCAATAGAATAGAATACATGATAAAAATGAATACTGATAAAGGTTTCAAGCATTACACAGAGGACAATGGATAGTTTCAAGCTTTACCATACGGATTTACATGCTAAGCAAGCACCGAATTCGACCCACAAAATTACATATCGACTCCAAAAAACTGAAATTTCGATCGATGCGAGAAGAGATAAGAATTCAATCTTCTCGAACCCTAAGACCAGTAAAACATCTGTTGCAGTAATCTCAGAGAAACACCGACGACGCCAAAGGGAACACCGCCGCCGCGAACAGAGCGACCACAAGAGGCAGCAGAGTGGGCAGTTGAACAGACTTCCCGCTCGAGGAGTCCGAGTCCTGGGTCCTTGTTCCGACGCCTGATGGGGGCGTCAATGGTCTCGCCGGAGAAGCCGTCGGGGAGCTAGCTGCAGGCGGTTTAATCCACGGAACGCCGCAACAAGTTCAGCGATCGTCATGCATCCGAAGAACGGAAGAAACTAATTGAAAAGCTAAAGCGTGAGTGAGCTTACAGTTGCACTGGCTGAGGGGAAGCTGGACGTTGCAAGCGCCGGGGAGGGCCATCGCCAGAGTCTGGTTGATCCCGAGGGAGGGTGCCGCGGACGCGCCGCCGCTGATGATGGTGCAGATGCACCGCGGCTCCGATTGCACCACGGAGGCGAGCTGCGAGCAGCAGGATCTCGACGGGGCGGAGGCGTTGCCGGTGATGTAGTCCAGGCACGGCGACAAGCTAGCGATGACCGACGAACAGCTGGAAGACGACTGGGCCTCCGCGCCGGCCGACAGCACCGACGCCATCGCCGCGATCATAAGGATTGCATGCATAGTTCTAGCTCCGGCCATTCCTGAAGCGCGCGGCTGAAACAGAGAAAATGGCTCGTTGAGATTGAATTGGGGAACAGAGAGCAAGCTTGCAGTCTTTTTATGCTGAAACGAGCGTGAAAGCAAAGGAACAAGGTGGAAACGGGCTGGCAATTGGCGTAGGTGAGCCACTCTTCCTACTCTCTAACGAACCTCATAGATATTTCTCTCGTTGACCGTGATGGAGGTGATGATCCGCCAACTGTCTGAAACTGAATGGGCAGAGTTGTTGGATTAACTAATTCATGGCGATTTTGCCATCCGTATTTGTTTGTATTTTCCTTCAAGAAGATTCATGCCATTCCTTTACTTCATTAATTAATATTTTCTTTTATGTTATTTAAACACATTTGTAAAAATTGAGTGGGGTTAATTGATTCACTCCTCGAAAATGATTTATATATATATATATATAAAATTAACCTCATATATTTTGCCCTTCCAGATCTCCCATTGTCTTCTTCCCCACCTCTTTGGTCGGTATTGAATGACCCGTACGTAAACAGAGCTTGCGGAGACATGGTAAGTGCTTCTCGATCTATTGGATTGATTCATCGCAGACAAAGAAAAAAAAAGAAAAATGGGCATTTATCGATAAGCTTCCATATTGGTGCATGCATGGTGATTAGGGGACTACAGTGAACATCGTTGTGGGTTCTCATGTGTGGGTGGAGGATCCCAACGTCGCATGGATCGACGGAGAGGTCACTGCGATTACAGATACCAATGCCACCGTCGTCATCACTAATGGCGACACCACTAAGACTGTACGTCGCATCAATGTCCCTAATTTTTTTTTATGAATCCATCGATATACGGACTCTCTCTCTAATTGTCCTTCTTGATGATGAATTAAATTGCACATTGAACATGCTCTAGAATTCTGGATCTAATGAATAGAATTTTTTTTGGAAAAAAAATTCTAGGTCGTGGTTAGTCTTTCAAATATATACCCTAAAGATACAGAGACTCTTCAAGCTGGGGTGGATGATATGACCAAGCTAGCTTACCTCCATGAACCAGGAGTTCTCCACAATCTCTCTACGCGTTATGCACTGAATGAAATATATGTATGCATGTTTCATCTTTTCTAATCTACCAGTCAGGAACAGAGGTCGAGTGCTGAAGCAATCAATCTTTTACGTTTGGCAGACGTACACTGGGAATATTTTGATCGCTGTAAACCCATTCCGGAGGCTTCCACATTTGTATGATCTCGACGTGATGGAGCAGTACAAAGGTGCCGCTTTCGGCGAGCTAAGGCCGCATCTCTTTGCAGTCGCGGATGCTTGCTACAGGTAGTCACTCTGCTTTTGGCAGCATGGCATCGCAAAGCTTAATGGAGGTTAGTGATGACTCTGTTGAGGTTGTTCCAGGGCAATCATAAATGAACAGGGAAGTCAATCGATTCTGGTTAGTGGAGAGAGTGGAGCTGGTAAAACGGAGACGACCAAGATGCTCATGAGGTATCTGGCTTTCATGGGCGGGAGGTCATGCACAGAGGGCCGAACAGTAGAACAGCAAGTCTTGGAGGTAAGCTATATCTCTCTTCGGCATTCATACAACTACCTAAGCTAAGAGTGATGGATGAATATTAATTGCATTCTGCAGTCTAATCCAGTGCTCGAAGCATTCGGGAATGCCAAAACAGTGAAAAATAACAACTCAAGGTGAGTAATTAAGTAGATTACTTGTTACAGACTAAGCAGTTCGATGTCGAGTTCTAATGCAGAGAAAAAGAAAACATCTTACAGCCGTTTTGGTAAATTCGTCGAGATTCAATTCGATAAGTATGGAAAGATTTCTGGAGCTGCAATCCGCACATATCTGCTCGAGCGCTCCCGAGTTTGTCAATTATCTGACCCAGAAAGAAACTACCATTGTTTTTACATGCTCTGCGCTGCACCGCCGGAGGTCCTTATTTTCTCCTTCCTTCTTCCTTGTTCTGCAAAGCTTATGTTAACTAAATCTCAAGATAATAAATAATTCTATGATTGTCAGGATGCAAAGAAGTTTAAGGTTGCTGACCCAAGAACGTTCCACTATCTAAATCAAACCAACTGCTATGAAGTTGCAAATGTGGATGATGCTAGGGAGTACTTGGAGACCAGAAATGCCTTGGATATTGTCGGAATCAATGTGGAGGAACAGGTCAGTTGAGCTTCGTTCGAGTTGATTCTTACTGAACCAAGTTGTGGAATTTGAATCTGCATTTGCAGGAAGCCATCTTTCGTGTGGTAGCCGCGATTCTTCACCTGGGAAACATAAACTTCGACAAAGGAAATGATATCGATTCATCACAGTTGAAAGATGAGAAATCGTGTAACCATCTTAAAACAGCAGCAGAACTGCTAATGTACCATACAGAGACTTTTGTGCATTGTAGATCCTCTCTATGGCTTCATGTTCATTCTTCTTCCATGTGCTACCTCAGGTGCGACGAGAAAACACTTGAGAACTCTCTTTGCAAGCGTCTGATCGTTACACCGGATGGCAACATCACAAAGCCTCTTGATCCAGAAGCTGCTGCATTAAGTCGCGATGCCTTAGCGAAGATAGTGTACTCAAGGTTATTTGACTGGTAAGATTTTGCTTAGGTAATTTTCAGTTGTTTAGCAAGAAGAACAGAGTTATTATTGAGCAAATGTTTGCTCAACATCATGGCAGGATTGTAGACAAGATCAACAGCTCAATTGGGCAAGATCCATTAGCCAAAAACATAATTGGAGTACTTGATATTTATGGTTTTGAGAGTTTCAAAGTCAATAGGTAAGCTTCCAACCTAGTTTCATGACAGTGAGTTTTCAGTATAAATTAATGCTTAATTGACAATGTGATTTTTATGGCAGTTTTGAGCAGCTATGTATAAACTTAACTAATGAGAAATTGCAACAACATTTTAATCAAGTATGCGAAAAAGTGCCTTAGATTCGATGTGTGTGGATTCATTAATGCATCATTTATATTTAACACTGCTTATACTGAAAACTACAGCATGTGTTCAAGATGGAGCAAGAAGAGTACACAAAAGAAGAAATCAATTGGAGTTATGTCGACTTTGTGGATAACCAAGATGTTCTGGATCTCATAGAAAAGGTGTAAATAAGCACTATACTAAAGAAACTAGTGATGAAACTGAAAGTTGATGAGTGTTTTATAATCATTTGTGATTGCAGAAACCTGGAGGCATTATTGCACTACTTGATGAAGCATGGTATATCTGTTTTCGATACTGTAAAATTCATGCCAAAATAATAATTAAATTCTTCTATCGAAAATAAGAACTACAAGGATAGTACATGAAAATTCATAATTGCTTTGTTTTCCTACGATTTATGGATGGGAATCGACTCATAAAATCTATTGCAGCATGTTTCCAAAATCAACTCATGAAACATTTTCTCAGAAAATGTACCAAACATACAAGAGTCACAAACGTTTTAGCAAGCCAAAGCTTGCTCACACTGCCTTCACCATCAATCACTATGCTGGAGATGTAAGTAAAAGATCAAAATTATTAAAACTAAACTGAATTATTAGCGATATTTGGAAACAACAGCATGAGTTGGTTGTTAAACAGGTTACATACCTATCTGATCAGTTCCTTGACAAGAACAAAGATTATGTTGTTGCGGAGCATCAAGCTCTACTAAATGCTTCGAAATGCCCTTTTGTAGCAAATCTCTTTCCTCCTATTGCTGAGGAAACTTCAAAGCAGTCCAAATTCTCATCCATAGGTACTCGTTTCAAGGTATGAACTAATGAATATTATCTATTGCTTCTTCAATTAGGCAATAATTCTTTAGGTGAAATTTGCAGCAACAACTCCAAGCCCTCATGGAATCTCTGAACACGACGGAACCACACTATATCAGATGTGTGAAGCCCAATGCAGTGCTACAACCGGGCATCTTCGAAAATGACAATGTCCTAAACCAACTGAGATGTGGGGTTAGTGAAACATTAATACATGGATTGAAATGTCATCAGCTCCTGTTTCACACATTCTCTTCACTTGTAGGGTGTACTGGAGGCAATCCGTATTAGCTGTGCTGGATATCCAACAAAAAGGACATTTGAAGAATTTGTTGATCGGTTTGGAATTCTCGCACCGGATCTTGTAGACGGGTATTTGATATCTTTATAAGTTTCTACTAAAGTGACAAACCATGGGTTCAGGTTTTGAATCTGATCATTGCATATTGAATTATGCAGTGCTGATGAAAAAGCTACTTGTGCAGCTATATGTAACAGAATGGGCTTAAAAGGCTATCAGGTCGAAAGAAACACAAACAAAGAATTTTTTTCACTATAAATACAAACTTTCTTTTCGAAAATAAATGTCCTAATCTGAACACCATTGTTAAATTTGGTTACTAGTTAGGAAAGGCAAAGGTATTTCTGAGAGCAGGCCAGATGGCTGAGTTAGATGCCCGTCGAATGGAAGTCTTAGCTAATTCTGCAAAACTTATACAGAGACAGATTCGCACACATCTTACCAGAAAGGAATTCGTCAAAAAGCGAAAAGCTTCAATTCAAATTCAAAAGTTCTGGAGAGGTTCCCATCGATACTAGTTTACATACTAGTAGGTTATATCTACAGATAGTTGAGGTATTTTTCCCTTACCTTGCAGCTTTTCTTGCCCGAAAGTTGTACGAAAGCATGCGAAGAGAAGATGCCTCAATCTGCATACAAAAACACACACGTTCTCATGCTGCTAGAAAAAGATATACAACATTGCAGTCATCTGCCTTAATAATTCAAACAGGACTCAGAGCCATGGCTGCTCGTAGTGGCTATCAATACAAGAGGAGAACCAATGCTGCTATAGTCATACAAGTATGTAGATAATCTACAAGAAGAAGATTCTGAGTTTTTTGTTAATAAGTATTAAAAAATTGTTTTAAAAGACTAAACTATGGCTATTATGTCCTGCAGACTCATTGGCGTTTTTATAAAGCTCGTTCAGCATACAATGTGCAAAAGAAGGCAACTTTGATATTTCAGTGCGTCTGGAGAGGTCGTCTTGGCAGAAAGGAACTTCAAAAGCTAAGAATGGTATGCCGATCTTATTCATACTTGTGCTCAGATATTTTTGGATTTTATTGGAAGGGAAGTAAAGTACTTTAAAAATATATATGTTTAGGCTGCAAGAGAGACAGGAGCACTAAGAGAAGCAAAAGACAAGTTAGAAAAGAAAGTTGAAGAACTCACTTGGAGATTAGAAGTTGAAAAGCATATGAGGGTACATTCTCATCTTAAACAAACAATATACGTAGTGTCCTAACAATCATAAAAAGTAAAGATGAACTTGCAATTCGTAATGCAGAATGAACTCGAACAAGTCAAAGGGCAAGAAATTGCAAAGTTGCAAACTGCACTACAAGAAATGCAAGAAAAGCTTGATGAAGCCCACAAAACAATCACCTGTGAAAAAGAAGCTGCTAGAATAGTAATAGAACAAGCACCAACAATTGATAATGAGATCCCAGCGATGGGCAACGCAACATTAGAGTTTTTGACAAACCACAATAAACAGTTAGAGGTAAAAAAAGGCATGATATATTTTATAATATAGTAACAGGACTAGACATTTATCATGAGCCAACTGATTAGCTCATCCTAGTCGAAGAATGTCAAATGGAGAGCCACACACAGAACATGCTTATTTTAAAGGTTAACTTACAGGATGAAGTAAGGCAACTAACAATATTCAAGGATAAGGCTGACGAGTTTGAATTGAAACATGCCGAGGCTCAGAAAAAGGTAGAAGCATTACTCAAAGACAAAGAAGAACACAGCTCAAAAATCAGTGAATTGCAAGAACTGATAGAGAGGTAATTGTCTTCTCATTTAGCTTTTGTTGGATTTTAACAAATATGAATACATCAAACAAGAAAATTAAATTTTGCCAGAAATATCTAAATATATATTTAATTGTGCAGACTTGAAATGAACTTGTCTGGCCTTGAATCTGAAAACAAGGTCCTAAGACAGCAAGCTCTAGTTATTTCTACAAATGAAGATTTCTCAGAGCAAGACAAAAGGTATTAACTGAAAGGGAAGATGACATGTCCATATTACAAACATATATTTTTTATGGGCAGATGACTTCCCAAAGAGGTTGATTATGTGTAGAAATATGATTCCTTTTCAGCCTGGAAACCAAAACCAACACATCAGAGTCAGAAAATCAATTGCCCCAAAATGAGCGTGGGGTAGTTCTTCAGTCCAATAACATCTCTGAGTCGGTTGAGCCACCAACAATCAAGGTAATCACTCAGCAACATAAAGATATAAAATTATGCTAATCCATTGAGAATTATATGGTGTTTTAATGCTGAAGGTGCTGGACAACAAAGATATAGATGAAGAACCAAAGACACAAAAAAAGGTTTGTCAGAGTATGCTGTCAAATACTTGAATTTTCCCTTTACATGAAGATACCAAAATGAAATTTAGTGCAGAAAAACTCACCAACATAAGCTAAATTGCAGGAGCCAACATCTGCATTTCTTGCACCAGTTTTAAGGAAACAGAAGTCTCTAATTGATCGGCAACAAGTATGTACTTCAAATCTCAAACTTAGTAATATATCATAAAATGAAAATTCCTTAACATCATGTAATCGAAAAGTAAATTTTAGCAAGATGCTGAACATATAAAAATGTCAGATAAACTCATCAAGATCAGAATGTAATATACCACTTCTAAAAGGAAGTCACACATAAATGCCTACCATGCCTTGTTCCTATAGAAACAAAGGCACAGGTTTGAGAATTCATTAAATAGATCGGCACATAAGAATGATTTTGCATGTATGGCTTAGATGATAAGTTGGATGGGTTACTTTTTCCATAATAGAACAGTAAAATTCATGGATGCCACCCTATAAAATAATTCCATTCAAGAATTCATTAAATAGTCCATTTCTAAATTCATCATCACATTATTCTTTTTCTGCAGGAAAATCATGAAGCACTTATGAAATGTCTAGTGGAATATAAAAGGTTTGAGAATAAGACACCTTCTGTAGCATGCATTGTCTACAAATCACTGGTTCATTGGCATTCATTTGAAGCAGAGAAGACATACATATTTGACAGGATCATACGAACAATCAGGTCATCTATTGAGGTTGCTAGCTGACTTTATTGTTTGAAACTTAATGAATCTCTTCATTTCTGTCAGATAACATACTCTAATTTCAATATGTGACTAAATCTTAAGGTTTCTATGCACAGAACCAGAAGAATATCAGTGACCTCGCATATTGGCTTTCAACAACCTCTACCCTTCTATTTCTTTTGCAAAAAAATCTTAAAGCGAGTAATGCGTCAATTACTGGATCGCATCGCAGTCGAGCAGCAGCAGAAACATTGTTCAGTAGAATGGCAAGAGTAAGTTACTTGATCTAGTAATTGGTTATTTTCCAACAATAGTGGTAAACAGTGTAGGATAAAATAGAAGTTTGATTTTTCTTTTCAGTAAAAAGATCTTATTGTCCAAACCAGCAGTATATACTCTTGTATATCCAACCTTTCCAAAATTGTTGGATCAGAACTAGATACATGTCATCCTTTCAATCATTCTTACCATTAAATAACAAACTGTCGATGAAGGATATGTGATCAAATTCTCAATGTTTGTTTCGTTCATACAATTTCTACATACCGATGGGTAAAATATATTTTCAGAATGCCCGTTCATCTTCATCTATATTGGGCATTTCAAGTGGATACAGTGGACTGCTACCTAAATCAGAAGGCCCATCAAGGATAGAAGCCAAATACCCAGCACTACTTTTCAAGCAACAACTAACAGCTTATGTTGAGAAGATATACGGCATGATACGGGACAGTTTGAAGAAAGAGATTAGTCCATCATTAACTATGTGCATACAGGTTTGACTACATGAATAATAGTGACGACTGACATTTATTTAGGTTCTGAGGTTTATAAGAATTCTTAACCACAGGCACCAAGGTTTGCTAGAGCTAGATCAATTAGGGGAGCATCTAAGAGCATTCTTTCCAATATTGTAGCAAAGCAAGCATCAAGTGTTCATTGGCAAAGTGTCGTCCACAGTTTGGATTGTGTTTTGAATATTTTTAATGAAAATCATGTAAGCTGGCTTTTATTTTTTAATGTCTTACCAAAGAAATCTTACTACATATATGAGTATCACAATTTAAGACATGTAAATACATCGTTCATCTTCATAATCTAATTTTTTTAGGTGCCTCCTATGATAATAAGGAAGACTTTCAGCCAAGTGTTTGCATTCGTAAATGTACAGTTATTTAATAGGTATGCCTATTCTATATCTTTTATTAAGAACTTGGATTTTGCAATTAATACATGTGTGCTGCAATTGACATACAGCTTACTCCTCCGGAGAGAATGTTGTTCATTTAGCAATGCAGAATTTGTCAAGGCTGGCTTGCAAGAGTTGGAACAATGGTGCACCAGAACAACAGAACAGGTCAGTTATTTATAAAGATCACATACATAATACTGTCATAAATGGACACAGAAGAATAATGGTAGACTACTAACAAGCCTGCCAATATCAATTTTCTACTAGCAGTTTGCTGGGACATCATGGGATGAACTCCAACATATAAGACAAGCAGTTGGATTTCTAGTAAGTGCATTACTTGTCATTCTCAAACCTCCACTATAGTATAAGTTCATCGCAGTTGACCTAAACACATAGATTGCAAACAGGTTTTGCATCAGAAGTCCCAAAAGTCCTTGGAAGATATCAGAGATGAAATTTGCCCAGTAAGCCAGACACTGAATTCTATAAAAATAAATAAACATATTTTCAAGATGTAACCCGATCAATTTGATTCCAGGTCTTGAGCATTCCTCAAATTTATAGGATCGGCACAATGTTTTGGGATGACAAATATGGCACGCAAGGATTACCCCAAGATGTAAGCATAATTAACCTTCTGATTCCCCTCATGAACTTTTCCTTTGCTTATGCTAATCACTTATACTAATCAAAAGAAAAGGAAAGTCCAGTTGGGCATTTTACCAACCCCTTATATAAATTTTTTCAATTACCCTTGTTTTCAAGTTCTTTCCATAATCTAAATGCAAGCATATATATAAATCAAATTACAGTATGCTTTTTCAGATATTTGAATTCCTTTCAACCTAAGATACTTTTAAATTAAGAGATCTCAATCAAATATTTAATTTATTTTCATCTACAAATCATGCTGCAGATTGATACTTAGCTTACCAACCATTTCGTACTATTATTTGATCATTTTAGATGAGAAGGATCTTAAATATCTAGTCTTTCTCCGGAAATCTTGACACAAACTAATTTGCATATTAGCTTGTGAATCAAAATTTCATGTTTATATAAAAGTAAGGTATATCAAAATTTCATGTTTATATAAAAGTAAGGTATAAGAGACTATCTTAGATTGGAATGCACTTAAATATTTAAAAACCATGCAAATTTGAGATATTTCACCATTCAAGCGTCAGCATGCAGGGTCAAATGTGAAGTCTATGTAAAACCAAATGTAAGAAATGCTTGAATCTTAGTTGAAAGCAACCAAAATATCTGATTTTATTTAGAAACCACAGGATAGATTGATTTACAATCCAATTTTCATTTGAGTTTTGGAGAGAATTTAAAAATCAAAGGTTAGAGGAGAAAAAAACTATAGAGAACGTGATTTGGTAAACAAGAAGAATGCCAGTTCGATCAAAATCAAATATAAGAGGCATGAATTGATAAAATGCCCCAGAATTCTTTTCCCCACCGCTCGAACTTCATGGTTAAATTTCAGGTCATTTCCGAAATGAGAACCACAGTGACAGATGAGACGAGCAACAACACACCAAACAATTGTTTCTTGCTGGATGATGATTCGAGGTAAGCACACATAACTCTCCTGGATGTTCTAAAACAAGGGTTTTCACATGGAGTCAAGGTTGAGTATATTTCAACTGTCTGTAGCATACCGTTCTCTTTGGGCGACATATTGCGACTTGGCTTCGACATCAACCTTGACGACGTGGAGCTGCCGCCTCATCTCCAGCAGAACTCCGAGTTCCATTTCCTGTTGCAACGCCACTCCAAAGATTAAGGAGCTGCCTTTTCTTTTTTGTTATTTTTCTTAAAAAAATCAACAACAGAGGATGAAAGCAATGTTCTTGGTGTTAAAAAAAAAGCATTCTTTATTCATTGTTTATTTTACTATTGGAAACCACGCTTCACCAGATGTCTGAGGGATTTTGGAACAAATTGTCATGTACAAATACAGAGAAGTGTATGATTGATCGTTTGTGGAATAAATTTTACGATAATGAGGCATTATTTAGTAACCATGGATTCTATTTTACTTAGTATGTAGATTTTAGGTGAATTTTAATGTCTTTCTTTCTTTGATGATGAGCTCATCCAAAGGAACTTCTTCACAGATGAACCTGAAATTCATCGACCTCTATATTACAGTGGCATGAAATGAAGCCGGTGGGTTCTTGCCTTAAATGTTTGGGTTGTGAATGCACTGTGACCCTCTCCAAATGCCTCCAGGAACCACGACGAGAGGTCTCAACTTAGCACATGGTCCGACACAGACGTACGCATAGTTACCATACCAGTCATGCTCTGATCCTGGACTGTACATGTATACCTCTTCCAATCCACTCCTCCGTATCACAACTGAGTTTCTTCTCCCCTGAATCATCACAGAAGAAACATCCCAGGCCATACGATTATTAAAATCAATAATTAAGTCAACGTAAATGCAAATGGGAGATGACTACCCTATCAATGATTGTGAACTGCCTCGGTGCACTGGTGTATATTCTACTCATCTTCTCTGTCATGTGTGCATAATCATCATCTTCTTCTCCCTCCGAGCCCTCTTCCTCTTCTTTCTCATTCGGCGTCGACAAAGAATCTGAATAACCTCTTCTGGTAGACGGGGAAGGAGGAATGATGCTGAACTCTGATGATATCGGCTTCTTGCTGTGGTAATTTGAGCCTTGCAGCCCAACTGCATAGGTTGCGTCGGGTGTGCTCACCTTCAAGTGGCTGACGAAGGAGCCCGACATTTCGATCGCCGACGACGACTTTGTGTTAGCGACGATCAGTTCGGAGCTAATAGAGTCCTGATCGAGTGTCACCAAGAATTTGGCTTCGACCATGTTGTGTGGAGAAAGTGACAGCAACTCCACCTGGAGTTATGCAGCGGAGATCGTTAGAGGCATACGTTCAGGATGATAAGAACTGAACATGAGAATATATATATATTTATATCATGGCATGCCTGAATGGAATTTTCCGGGCTCCCTCTGACACATTGAAGAGACCAGTGGCTGGAAGACCATGGAATCGAGCATCCACCTGCATGGATCTTGAAATCCATGGAGACTCCTCCTCGAACCACTGCCTCCCCTGCCTCTCCCTCCGAAACAGTAGTGTGCAGCACTTCGAAGGTGGCACCGTGCCACATGATGGGCTTGAAAGACGTGACGAGACCACTGGGCAGCATGAGAGTGGCCATGCTGCCGTTCTCCATGACCATCTTGACGGCGCAGCTGTCGCCGACGCTCTGGAAGCGCACGCCGTGGCCGCTGAACTCCGTCTCCAAGTAGTCCACGTTGATTGGTAGGGAGATGGAGGTCATGGCTAGCACGGAGAGCTGCCTCCTGTGAGAAATAGAGGCGGATTTGTGGGAGGCCTTGAGGTGCTTCAGTGGGTGTACGAGGGGGAGAGGAGTTGGAGTGGAGAAGATGGAAGCAGTGACAGCCATTGCGAAAGCTTCGATTAAGCGGAGGCAGAGCGACCAAGAAGAAATAGCCTTATCCTGGATCCTCGCTTTGGGCCTGTGATGACGTTGGCTGTGAGTTGAAGCTGACTTGAAATATCTAAGTTGAATTTTCCACACAAACTGGTTAAGCCAGGAAACACATGTCCATTTTTCTATTCCAAATAAACGGAGAATCAGCAAGCTCCGTTCAGCTTTTTAAACACTGCAAATATCAGCTCATTCATCGGAGTTCTCAACTTTTTAAGCGACAGAAGTGAGTTCTAAAAAATTACGAAGAAGCATTAAGATTGCCTCAAACCCATGAGAGTAAAAATACCACCTCGCACGTATTGCTCAATCGATTCAATCAGAAAACAATGCATTTGAAACCAAGGAGCATATGTGGGTGCATTCCTGAATGATGTACCATAGAATTCAACGTCAAATGGAGGCCAAGCAGATTACAGAACAACTCGGAAAATTTTCAGATGCCTGCCGGTCCCCAATCATATACAAAAGGAGAAGAAATTCGAGCAGGTGTAAATGAGTATGTCTCCAACATGACACCATGGTTGGAGCAAATGCTCATCTTTCTAGCAATCTAATAGTTGATCCAAACGAAAAACTTGAACTCTTGAAG
>JBBPFP010000032.1:5294420-5307301 GCA_037974795.1 Kaempferia galanga
TATTAGTTTAATATCTTATAAAAAAATTAAATTAATGTTTATAAGGGAAATTTTGTTACAGTAGTTTGCATTGAGGTTCTCGAGTGTCCTCTTTGCGTTACACTACTATATGAGTTTGGCGCACTCTTACCAAGTCCAATTTATTACATTCATGTATTATATTATGCATGCAATACGTGTGCATGATAACTAGTAATAATAAAAGTGGCTCTAATTTTACTAGAAATTTAATTATCCTAAATATATTCTATGTGATAAATTGAACCATAATCGCTTGAGAAATACTTAGAGGTATGAAAAATCAACCCGATCTACCAACCCTATTCAACATGGGCTTGACAACCTTACTAAGTCCAATTTATCATATTCATGTATTATATTGCACATACGTGTGTGTGCCATGACTAGTAATAATGGAAGTGGCTATAGTTTTACTAGAAATTTAATCGTGCTAAATATGCTCCATGTGATAGATTGAACCATGATTTTTTAAGAAATATTTAGAGGTATCAATGATCAACCCAATTTACCAACCCTATTCAAATCAATCCAAAAAAATATCATATTTGAATTGGGGGTGTTGAGTTCACGTTAGATTCTGATTGAGGGGTATTCAGATTGGGTTAAGATAGGATTGGGTTTGGATCTGAATTTAGGATTTACTAGATTTTTTAGGAGTGAAATTAAATTTTATTTTAAAAATTAAAATTATTTTATGTATATCAAAGTTAGTATATAATAATGATGTGGTATTGAGATAAAAATAATAAATATAAGTAGAATTTTATATATATATATATATTCGAATTCGGTGAATTAGAATTTTTTTTTATAAAATTTTTATGTCAATCTAATCCGAACCAATACAAATTGACACCTAGAAATAAGTTATAAATATTTAACATAGAAACATCTAAATTACTTTTTGCCAGCACAAGTCTCGACTATATATTACCTTTGAATAAATTTTAAAAATATTTATTTAAATAGCTAAAATGCATGGTCAAACATGCATTGCACATTTAATATTTTAATTATATATATAAATATTCAATACAATCTTCATTTTACGAGAATAAATTTTATTACAGTGTACGAGAAAAAAAATACGATAAAGGACTAGCGATTGGCGGATTAATAAATATTGAATTTGCATTCTTGTTAATCCTTTTTAACAATTAGTGGCTCGAAGGGATTAAATTGTTGATGAATTTATTGGCATTAAATTTATATCAATAAAACCATAAGTGTAGGGTGAAATTGTTAAACAATATAAGATATAGATTTATTAATATTAAATTAACCCTTTAAGAATTCTTAGATAGTCAAGGCAATTAAATCGTCAAGATAAAATATTACTAGTGGAAATCTTTTCAAATATTTTTACAGATTTTCAAATTTGTAATGTTTCTTATAGGCAATCGATATAGAAATTTAAACAAACTTATAGTTTTTTTTTTTTCATAGTTTTTAACCCCCGAAGGGCTATGGTGCGGCAACAAAATGATCATGCAATCTCTCAAATACGGTCTGATTTTTTATTACGACTCATTGCATAGTATTTTTCTCAGTGAAATGATAAACCTAAATGTTGAGTCTTAGACCGCCTAATAGGAGCACTTCTTGATCAGTGTTAACTTCAATGGGACCAAATCATCTCCAAAATAAATCACTTCGAATGACTAAATTACCTAGTGCTAGTTAAAATAATAAATAATAAATAAATAAAAGCAATACATCTACACAATCAACAATCTTGACACATACAATCGACAATAACATTTCTTGTACAATCAAATAAGTTTTACAATTTATTTGCAATTCATCTGTTTTTGTAAACGAAGGGTATCATCCGGCTTCCCAAATGAGGTCTCAAATACTATTAATTTTCTTGTTATGATTCTAATTATCCTTCTTTTTTTGACATTTTCTTTTTAAAACATATGTGTTCTACCACACTCAATTACAAAATAGCTGATAAAATAGGATTCTTGCCTCAGCAGCGATAGACTGAAAGTAGCAAAATACAAATAACATAATTTTTTTCTAAGGGATAATATGGTTTAAGGTGGCAAAATGTTCACAGCTATATCATGCTCCAAAATAAGATTTGGACTGTCTCATCGCCGCTTCCGCCGCCCCTTTACAAAAGCAAATTGCAAAAATAATTGTTAGTAAGATATGACTTGTTTGCCAACAATCATATGCAGCAAGTCTTATAGATTTGGGGCTTACCGAGCCCATGTAGTCGTCCATGGATGATTGTTTTCTCTTTTTAAAGGAGGTCAAGGGAGGAGTCTCGTTAGCCTGTCCCTTGGATAACCGCTTTGTTGGTGTCTGGAAAAAGCATTGAAATAAAAGCAATTACTAAACCAAAGCAATTGCATGATCCACGAAGTTAAGACAGAACTATCAGATGAGTTGTACCCTAGAGTGTTTTTTGTCCTTTCGTGCCAGTCTTTCCCTCTCATCATATTCTTGGTTTTCTTTCTCCACAAGACGGATAAGGGTATCACAGCGTCTAGCAAGTTCCTGAGCTGTCCGGGACTTGACAAACCAATCAAATCGAAACAAAGGTGAGGTGCGAAATGCTGCCTTGAGCTCATCCCAGTTGCCATAACCAAGTTTGTGCACCATGCACAACTGAAACGATAAACAGAGAGTTAAAATGTGAACATGGAAGGTTCAATCAAAAAGTGAAGAGGGCTTAATACCATGAAACGATCACATTCTTCATTATACAATTTTCCTTTATTTTGGCCATATTGAATCTTTAGTTCCAACCATGGGTTCTTATAGCGGTCCAACTTCTTGCCAATTGCTCTCATTATCTCTTCTTTTCGTGAGATTCTGGCCTCACCCCTCTCTATGTTCTTGATGATACGGTCATAGTCTGAACATTCAATAAAATTAGAGGTCTTCAAATCTAATGTCATGAGCCAAAGAGAACCCACTAAATGTGCATTAAAAACAAAGTACCATTTAATTCTTTGTATCTCTGTCTGAAGACCGTGATATATCTTTCTACCTCTTCTTCTGTTTTCCCCTCCACCTCCGATGCTATATTTTTAATGTCATTGCGGCCATACTTCTCACATGCTCGAGTGAAAGTATTGAAGTCTTTCCTTGTCCACGTTGAGAACCCCTACAACAAGAACATAAGACAGGCACGATCTGCATAAATATTGGCGAACGAACTCACCTCTTCAAGAAGTTGCTCCTTCTCTGCTTGTTCCTCTGCAGTCAATGGATCTTCCAAATCTGTTTCACCACATGACATGACCAATTTTAGCTGATCAATCCATTAAGAAACATAGATGCACAAATTAATTATAATACCTTCAGCTTCTTCCTCTTCACCTATAGTATCTTTTAGCTGATTTTTTTGATGAGATTGCTGAAATTAGATGGAAACAACAGCAGAAAACCATAAATAACTTTGTTATAAACACATATACACATAAAATGTATATTTATAAAAAAAAACACATGCAATAAAGAAATGACTGTATCACATTTCTGATACCAAAAGGAAGGGTGATACGCTTTAAACTTTTTGACAAGTATAACTATGATTTGGCATAGAGAAAAAAACAAGACAGCAACATACCATGAGATATCGTACTTCTTTCTCATACAACTCACTTAACCTCTGAGTGTTGAAAAACTGAAAATCATGTCTGAAATGTTACAAAAAAAAGTTAGATAACATCCATATACATAAACAATCACTTAAGATCAGATAATCAACTTACAATTGAGGCATACGAGGAATCCGTGGCTCTTTAGATTTTGCAGAAACACCTTGTCGCATTGTTTGCTTGAAATAATCAGCATCAGAATAACTGAACACCAATATAGTGTATTAGCACAATGAGTTCCAACCAATATGCATAATTGCAACCGATATTTCATCTTACTTGCGTTTTCTTTCCCTCCTGGGTGGTTCAACCCAGTTATCAGCAACTATTTTTTTAAAGTCAACCTTGTTATCGTCCTTCAAAATCAACGAAAAAAAATGAAACTTGATTAAAGGGAAATGAAATGTATTGTATACCATTAATAAGTCAATGAACATTGGTTCAATAAAAATGAAGCTAGGTACTATGTAATAAGAATCTGCCAGACAACAAAAATAATACTTCATAGTTCACATATACCTTCTCATCGCCAAAATCATACAAGTCAGCAGCTGGGAAGAAAAAAATTATGTAAGCCATGCAAGGAAAGTATCCAAGAATTGCTATCAGGAAGGAATCAACATACTGTCGTCCATCTTAAACTTTATCGCATCCTCTGTGAACTTTTTCATTTTTACATCAAGTTCTGCAGTCGCCTCTTCTCCTTTAGCTATGATACGATCAATGTCCTCATCAGTAATTGTGCTGTCCTTGGAGCTAAAGACCATTTCAGCACCAAATCTAACCATTTGTAGAAGCTCATCTTTGTTAACAGCTGCTTCAAGGAAGCTTATAGATTAGAAACAAAAGAAATGGATACTGGACGGATTGCTTGAACAGCAGCAGTAAGCTCTTTGAAGGAAACTTACTTTTCTGCTCTGCTAATCTTCCTTGTTGAATAACTAAGGCATCAAGTGCAAGCTTTTTGTATGCCCTTTCTATCACTTTCTCCTCAATAGCATACTGCATTACAGACATGTCAAATAATTCTGAAATCATTAAATTAAATTGAAACATCTAAGCCAAGCATTATTGTACCTCGGTACAGAAACGGAACACTTGAACTTCTTTCTTTTGGCCAATTCTATGAGCACGATCCTGTGCTTGTAAATCAACTTGCGGATTCCTAGTAATAGCATATCAATAATAATTTAGCATTTGAGGGAGCACAAGTATAGCAAACAATATATGCATAGAGTAATACCAGTCACTGTCATAGAGAATGACAACGTCTGCAGTAGCTAGATTAATTCCCAGTCCACCAGCTCTTGTAGAAAGCAAGAAAATAAATTTTTGGCTTCCAGGTTGATTAAAGGCTTCAATAGAAGCATCCCGTTCATCTCCCCCAGTATTCCCATCAATCCGGCAATATTGGTACCCACGATATAGCAAATAATCTTCCAATATGTCCAATAGCCTAGTCATCTAAATTACAACACATACATGTATTAGATTGATAAAACACTAATATTTTATTTTTGACTGTAAGCAATACAAGGCAGCAATCTGAAACAAGTTGGGACAAACACAGCTAAATTATGGCGAACATGATATGAAAACAATAAGGATTAGAAATATCAAGTTTCTACATCGAGGTTCTAATAGGTTAAAAAGTGAGAATAGCAGCCTTCGCATGTAGTAGCAATATGAATAAACTGAAGACACCTTACAAAAGTTGACAGACTAAAAACGATATAAACCTGTGAAAATATTAGAACCCTGGAATCCCGCTCCTTTAGTTTAGGCAACAACTTATCTAGTAGAACCATTTTTCCTGCAAAAGCAATTATATGTTCAGAAAGCAAAGAATTTTGCAGTAATATCTCACAGGATTTGGAGTTACCTGCATTTGTGATAAGATGTTCTCCAGTTGTATAAGGTGGTCCCGGCTCTGCACCTTGGAACAGATATGGATGGTTGCAGCATTTGCGCAGTTGCATAGCAATGTTCAGAAGACGCTTGCGCTCCCCTCCAGCATTAATGACCTCCAAGTCTTTTTGAAGAAGAGCGCGGTAATAATGTTTTTGCATCTGGGACATTCCTACCTTGAGTATAGTTTCCTTTTTTGGAGGCAAACCTTTTTCAACATCAGATTTTAGTCTTCTCAAAAGAAACGGGCGAAGAACCTACAAGCGAAGGCAAAATTTGAATCTTCACTGATACATATATCGGGAGTTACATATCTGAGTTTGTCATTTATGAGAATGCAAGCACACCTTATGAAGCTGTTGGACAACCTCCTGCTGATCATTTTCCCCAGATATTTGGAACCATTCATCAAAAGTTTCAGAAGAACTAAATATCTCAGGAAGCAGAAAATTAAGAAGAGCCCAAAGCTCGTGCAGATTGTTCTGCACAAAGGAACAATTGCTAGTCATTTATCAGATTATTGAACTAATATTTTGAAGATTGATCCATACAATTCCTTTTAGTCACAAATATTACAGTATCCAAATAATTTAGAAAATAATGAAAACCATCATACATTTTTATTTTAATGATAGTTAACATCTATCTTTCTGGATATATTACAGATGCAATAAACATTTGCACATTTCAGTTTTAATAAATACATAAAATATTAACAAGATCTAAAGTAACAAAAATGAATGTCCAAAGTTCACGCACCAAAAAATGCAAACTAGATTAAAAAGATTGAAGATGAAAGAAAAGAAGCAATATGAAATATGAACCAATATATTCTTAAACATGACTTAATTGATTTACATATTACTAGTGATTTAGCCTTTGCAGAGGAAAAGATTCATGTGCTCAATCTCAAATAATTGGGACAAACATGGATTGATGATGATAATAATGACAACCACCAAGCTTTAAGAAATCCCTCTCACTATACTAAGCCAAAAGAAAAGAATTGATTACCTGAAGTGGTGTTCCAGTGATAAGAAGGCGATAATTAGTATTATAAAGTCTCATTGTTTTAGAAAGAAGGGAATTTTCATTCTTTATCCGATGAGCTTCATCAATGATCACATAGCGCCAACTAAACCGTCTTAAAGCGTTCTTTTCTTTGATAGCCATTTCAAAACTAGTTACGCACACATCAAACTTCCCAGCCACCAACAAATTTTCACGAATATGTCTCTGTCAAATAGCA
Organism: Kaempferia galanga; assembly: GCA_037974795.1. Taxonomy (NCBI): domain Eukaryota; kingdom Viridiplantae; phylum Streptophyta; class Magnoliopsida; order Zingiberales; family Zingiberaceae; genus Kaempferia; species Kaempferia galanga. Next base: position 5,301,219 of record JBBPFP010000032.1, read on the forward strand.
CAGGCAAATTAAAAAATATACCCACAGTTTCTTGCAGTTAGAAATCAAACGACATCTGCAGAAATTAGAGAAGCATGTTTAGGCAATTGACTGACTCTTTCTTCAGGATCCCCGAGAAATTTTATAGGGCACAGAACAGGACAGAATCGCCGAATTTCCCTCATCCAGTTGCCGAGAGTAGATTTTGGTGCTACCACCATATGAGGACCGGTTATTCCTCTAAATTCATGCAAATAGCCAAGTAGAGAGATGGTTTGCAATGTTTTTCCAAGACCCTAACAAGAGGAATATAGATTGTTGGCTATATACTTTCAATATAACAACAAAGCAAATGCTCCAAAATAAGTGGATATAAATTAAGGTCAAGATTTAATAAAGATTAGAAAATCTTTCCTTTGCAGTACCATTTCATCAGCTAGAATTCCATTAATTCCATTTTCATACAATCTTATTAGCCAATTCAATCCAGCAAGCTGATAATCTCTCATTTTTCCTTGTATACCTGCAGAAGTAGGTAAAGGATGAACATTGAAGGTCAAAATTTACATCATATGCTAATCAGTAAAAATAATTGATTAAATAAACTAAAAGCTGACATATTAGAAATGGGTGCTTTCATCAAATACTATTGTTGGGTTTAAGCCAACCAAATCTTCTGCCTCAGACAATAGACTATCGATATAGCCAATAATTGAATTGTTTTATATTCATGAAATAGCAAAATAAATAATACAAATAATTATAGTAGATTTAATTAGCTTAATCATATTATCAGTGATTTCATATAATAATTATTATTGTAGTTGCTATTATTATTTTTTTTATTATTACTATTACTACATTTAAAATATCATATTATTCTTGTTTTTATCTAATAACATAATACTTTAAAATCTCAAATATTATCATATTTTGTTAATATAGAAGAAATAACTAAAAGATATATTAAAAAACTATTGCCTTTATTATATAAAGTAATAAAATTGAATTTATATTAGTATTATTATTTTATAATATATATATATATATATAAAGTAATAAAATAATAAGAATGACAACATGGACTTAATAAGAAAAAGATTTCAACGGAACAAATATCTTACAAGATGGCTGTGTGACCAAACGAGTCCCTCCGGCACCTGAAAGAGCATCCTCTTCCTCCTTAAGGTACTCTTCATCTTCTTCTTCCTCTGTTATTTTAGATGCATGACGCCCCCTGAAAAGTAGGGAACTAATTACAACTTTTTTACAAGACAAACAAATTATGAAATTGGGAAATCTACTCAGAAAAGAGTTAAAAGTTTAAAATATTCCATAATAACAAAATGCAATAACAAGTTAAGCTAATATGGGATTCAATTGGGATTCCGCAAGTAAATTTGAATACATATTCAAGAGCAAATTCAGCAGCGTTAACAAAATGTTATGCAGTTTCTATATTGCTCAGGATAAATACATATTATGATCACTAAAGCCAATCATATCCAGGATCTAGTTTAGGTAATTAATTTTCATTCCACAGTTAGTTCAAAAAGCTAGCCACAAGAGGCCACATATGAATTTTAGCATAAGATTGCAGGCATATAACTCAACTGGTATTGAGAGCTAATTCTTCATTTTAATCTAATTTTTGCATCAGAAATCACTGAAATACAAAATAGTGCTAGAGACCTTTCTGATTAAATAATAGTCAAACAGGTTGCATAGTTCATATTTGGCTAGTAGGAGCGCTAATGACTTCTTCAGACCATTAAATACCATGAACAGCACTAGCTATGTAACAAGAGTCATGAGAATTTTTTAGCTGCCTAAACAGAATTCTGTTAGCTTTCAAATTTTTAAAAAACCTACATATAAGACAGCTATGATTTCACAAAATGAGAAGAAAAAAAAAAAGATAAACTGCCAGAATCATTACAAATTCACAAGGCAGTGTTGCATATGTCCACAGTTTTTTATCTCATAAATAGTAGGGGAAATAAACAATTTAAATATAGTTAGATAGATCATGAGAGCAGTTGTATCAAAAGGTGTTTGTGAAAGCTTCAGAATTTTGTTAGTAACAAAGCATAGGTAGAACGATAGAAGAATCAATTGAAATGAAAATTTGCTAGCTCTTAATCTTAGATAAACAAGTGTAACAAATTGTGCACTTGTAAGCATGATTGTAAAATATATATAACGAATGGTTGATAAATTTAAATCTTCTTAGATAAAGAATAATGATACATATATCAATCAAAACTTGATTGTTGCTAAAGTCTACAACAAATCTTAAGGTTTGTAGTTAGCATCAAGTTAGCCAATAGAATAACAAACAGCAGCCATTAACTTAAGTTCACATAAAAGCAAAATTAGATAAACCATTGAAGGTGAGCAGATAGTCCAATTAAGCCATATGGTTTTCTTGAAACTAAAAATATACCACTCATTTGGAATGAAAATTTTAAATGCATAATTGCTAACCATTACTCCACTAGTCAGCTAAAATGGAAGAATCAAGAACGAATTTATAAGTTCATCACATGAAAATGTGGAATGAGTGGAAGTGACAAATTTAAAATTTGTTTTGAGTGTCAACAATGTAACAAGAAAAATGTTTCAATAAACTAATATTAATCAATCACGAACCCCTAGAACATGGATCAAATAACTCGGCAATCCAAGGCAGATTAGATGGGAAGGAACAAAACTAGTCACAAGTACAGATACAACTAAATAAATTTCTAACTTATATTGTAGTTTGAATAGCAACTGAGTGTGATAATAAATCTCATAAACGTAATGTAGCAAAAGGATGATATTACTAAATTGGCTAGTGAAGAATGTGTGTATTCCTTCTACTTCACTTCAACTACGTTGTCATGAAGAGTTTCAAAACTTGCAACCTACCTTCCTCTTGGCTTCTTTTCTGATGCAGATTGGGCACCCTTTGCAAAATGAGCAAAGATCTCAGTCTGTTGCAGCAAGTACTTCAAACGTCCTTTTCCCTTGTTCTGGAAAATATGTTAGGTACTTAGATATCATAAAAGACAATGTGAAACAATGCACTGATTCATTGCAGTAGCGAAAAAGATCAACGTGTGGGAGAGCAGAAATACATATACATGTGAAAGATACAACAGCAAGGTTCCTTGACATGTTCCATGTGGTCCTTTTTTTGAGAATTCGTACATGATAACATCATCGTCTGGATGTCACATCTACTTCCAAAAAAATTGAACCAGAAAAAACTTCCATATGAAACTAGAAGTAATTTGACTAGCAAATAATCAACAAATGGTGCAGTCTGTTTTTTTTTTTTTTTTGTGCAATTTAACATGTAAATGAGACATTCAAATTCAATTGCAAGGTTTTGACTAATAAAAGCAATGACATTCTTGTTTACCAAAAAAACACAGACATATCACCAGCAAGTCATTTTTCCAAACCATAGCCTGGTAAACTAACTACAATTACCTTAAAAGACAATGTCACATTTCCATTTTCTTCATAGAGACATCCAAATTCAATGACGAGATTATACATTTGCAATTACAAAAAAAAAAAAACAGTAACATGCCTAGTAACTCATTTTTCCAGACCATAACTTGGTACCTAACTATAAACCTTGAAAGGTTTCCATTTCCTTCCTTGCTTTCTTAGCTATAGTTATGTTCTAAATATAATTTAATAATATTTTACAGTGAAAGGCTTACAATTGAGGAAACCCTCATTTAAACAAGAAACTGTCTTTCTTCATTACTTGTGATACTACTATATCTACTAGAAGATGGAACTTGAAAGAGAATCATGCCATGAAGTTGATCAAATATCAATCAATTATATACCAAGATGCAGTAGAAAGCAATCAATAGCTAGCATTATTATCTATAATAATTGTTTAAGAACAATACCATGTCAGCATCAATAGCAGCATTTTGTGTATGAAGCATTTCTTGAATCTTCTGTTTTTTCTTCCGCTGCATCTCTCTTAATCTGGCTCTTTCACGCTTCCCAATTTCAGAATTTTCCTACAGAAATGTCAAGCAACCACTCAATATGATCCAAAGGAACTCCATCATCCTTGAGATAAAAGAGTATGATGGCTTAGGTCATCATATATGAGGCATACTTACAATCCCATGAAGTGTGATAAATTAAAGGCATAGAAGAAAATTCTACCAATACAAAACAAGTTCCATTGAAATTCAGAAGAAAGAAAGACAACTATATGGTAGCAATAATAATAAACCTAGCAAGCCTAATCTACTAGTTTCCAAGTGTTAAAAATAGTTCAAGTTCGCCAGATCAGAAACGTATAAACTGGACCAGCACCTCCAAAAGAAACAGAGGGACTCATTCAGTGACTCTAATGCCCTCTGAACGATCAAAATAGTGTAGAGCCTGAAGGAGAGTTTCATACTCTTTTAATCTCTCAATCGCTCTAGTTAGATGAGGGTCGGATGACGATTGTATGTGCAATTCTCCCCGCATAAACTCACACCATTCGGGGTGGCTACCCCAGCATTCATTCAAAAATCCTGTAGTGAAATGGAGACTGCTCGACCTTAGAAGCTAATTCACATGTAGGCATGTCTGTCTACCGACTCTATTTATTCGTTGATACATTGGCTAGCTCCCCCCACCCTACCCTCTTTTTCCAAGAATAAATGAGCTGCTCAAACTTCAATTTCCTCCGTCAATCAAAAGCCCCGGACGAACCGAGCTCTCCCTAAATCTTAAGAGAAATAAAAAAAAACATTTCCTAAAAAACAATATAAAGGTAAGGTCTTTTGCAACCCAAGACTATTTAATAAATGTAAGTGCTTGGAGTAAAGCAATCAGTTGTAAACGGCAGGAAACCACATCAAGCGCACGAGACAATGACCAAAACTCAGATGTGTTCGTTTTGTTTACAACGAGCACAGGTCCGTGATAAAAATGCACTTGTCCATAGTAATGGGAAACCCAACAGTGGCACCGATCAGATTCCAACGCACAAGCAACCAAACCATACCTCCTCTCCATCCTCATCGTCCTCGTCTTCCCTGGCGTCCTCCTCGCCGCTGTCATCCTTAGCCTCGTCGTCGTCAGGGCCAGCCGTTCTGGCGACCGCCTCGAGTTCCTCCTCGTCGATCTCCTCCTCGATGTTGGCTTCCGCTCCATTCCTTCCCTCCTCCTCGGAGGCGGTCGAGCCGTTCGATGGGGTTCCCTCAGAGGAACTGCCGGAATCGTAGGGTTTCGCCATCCTGCAGAAGCGTGCGAAGGGTTTCGCCTTTCGAAATAAATCGATACGGACAGACGGGAAAGCAGCTTCCCTGTTATTAAGTCGAGTGTCTCGTTATGTGATTCGGTGTGACCGCGCGAGGGCAAACCGTGCGGGACTTGGCGCGTAACGGAATTGCCCAATTTATGTTCCCTCCAAAACGCACCATGTTGCTTTATACGCTTATTTAATATATTCTCTTGATTTTTTTATTTAAAAATCTCAAACACGTGGTCCATGTTATAATGGGGCAAAGAAAAAACATCCCTTGTTAAAAAAAATTCTCTTTCTTTAAAACAGAATTAATAATAAGATATTTCATCATTATTTTTTATATTAAAAGTATTTTTATTTCACTATTATTATAATGGGCAAAAATCGATGACCACAACCTAGGTACAATTAACTAATTACTTTCTAGTAGACTATTCTAATTATTATCATTCATTTATAATTTTTATCTTAATCTTGTATCAAAGAGCGTATTATAATAGCTACCGGTTTATAGTTGTTGCACAGTTATAATTGCAAAACTATAGTTGTTACGATATGAATGTTAGATAACTTTGAGAGATTATAATTTTTTATTCATATTGAACCACGAGACGTACAATACATCAAATTAAAGCTCATTCAAATATCTACATTTGTTATTGAGTGCAATCCGTAACGACTCAATCTTAGACTAAAAAATATCATTTAAAGCTTTTTTGGAGGCTTTGAATAATTTTATGGGCTGCTTGGTAAGCGGGTTTAGGAGGTGGGAATGAGAATGAAATTTATTTCATACCCATTATTAATGCTTGGTAGATAGATGGTAGATGGATATAGGAAT
>JBBPFP010000032.1:5339238-5370573 GCA_037974795.1 Kaempferia galanga
ATTAATTTAGAGAGAACCTCTCAAACTCTAATTAGCTTGTCTTGTAGGGAATTGTCCTTCGTTTCAAGGCGACACTTTAGAAAGTAAGGGATACCCTTTGTCATAGGGTCCCCTTGTTATACAATCCAAGAACCTCCTCTACAAGGGAATAAAACTCTACATCTAAATGTATTGACCTCAGACACATTTCGTCAAACACATACAAGGCACAACACATAAGAACATGTCATAGAACATACCAATGAACAAGTAAATAATTAAATACATAATTCATACATCAACATCACCTCATAATTACTCCCTACATCTTTAGAATCAGAGAATCTACTCCATGAACAAAGAAGAACAAACTAAAGACATAAAATAAAGTATTCTTACAACTAAACTCCAAGAATAGAGGAGAAGAGATGCTTAATGATACATTATCGATTCTTTAGAGTGCCTTCTTGTTCCAGAGGAGGCGGATCAAGTAGATCAGAGAAAATAGAGGCTATAGGGTTCCCCCAAATGGGAGAAACCTTCTCCAAGGAAAGGGGACAGAACCCTCAATCAAAGTTTGGTTAAAAGGGGAGAAAAATCCCCTATTATAGGTGGGGGCACGACCCTTGTCTACTCCGTCACATGGTCATGTCAAAAGACACAACCACATGTGGCATGGTCATGCCTCATACACGGCTTGGTCATATGACACACGGCTTGAAGTAGCATTGCAGGCACGATCAGGTCATGGGACACTCTGGAGCATGAGATACATCCATGCCTTGGGGCACAACCGACCTATGGGAGTTGCTGGACTTTGTTTTGGTCGGCACACGGTCGTTCTAGGGGGCGACCTAGGTTGTAACTTTTCTCTGATGCCCATTTCACTCTATTTTTACTCTATCTTGCTCTAAAATATATCCCGTCAATGAAAATAAATAAAGAGTAGATATCTTAACAAATAGAATGGAAGTATGACATAATAATGGAAAAAAATGTAATAAACATAGATTATACTTGTGATATACAAGTAGATGCACATCAAATAATGCATAAACTTATATAGTCTACACACATCATGAGCCGACTCAGGAGGGTGCTGTCCGGTTCTACACTTATCATCTGTTGAACACTCATTATAGTCAGGAGTGTCGGTAGCTTGCCCAAGAAATTAGTTGAATCATAAAGGAACTACATAAAGACCGGAGAACTTTGCTTACTGCTATAAGGCACTCTTCCGGTCAACTACACTTGGCGTGACGAATCAGTATATCAACTGAACCTGCGTAAAACTAATTTGGTGCCTAGACGAGATCCAAAACCACCCTGACTCTACTGCTCAGATTGCATGAATGAGTGCCGAGACTATCGCTGAGATCATGACAACGCTGCCCATCGAGACGATATCATCTTGATCTTAGATGGCTCCACTGATGGAGACTCAAATCGTGACAGCAAGGCTCACGGACAAAGGTTGGAGAGTTACTGAGTAGGCACTGGAAGAGGTAGAGAGAAAGACCTCAGAAGTTCCTTGTTGAGATCGAGTCAGCTCAATTAGTGCAATGAGAACATTGTTTGAAAATGCTAAGTAGAGATGGTTCAAATTGACCTCAGAAAGGTATGGAGAACTCATAGAGGAGGAGCATACTCCTTCCCGGAAGTCTCTGTCTCTCAGCCGATTTATGAAAAGGAAAGGCTCAAATGGTACTAGGCTAGCCCGGTCGTGTTACTCAGATAGTGGCCGACTTAGCACCCGAGTTTAAGAAAAGACCGACTGTCTGTCTCATCCAGAACAATGATGCCTTTGCCTGGTTGCCTCATGCATTCACTACAGTGGTATCCGTCGTGATAGATTATTGCCTTAACATCCTTTCGTGGTTTTGGCCAATTCAGCAAAAGAAGCAATACTTAGAGAACTTGAACAAGATAAGTGATTCGCAGCCAAGTCACTAAGCTCCCGGAGGCGGGACATATCTGTGAGGTCCAATTCGTATTATGGTAGGCGAACGTGGTTCTGGTGCCTAAGTCGGGGACAAATGGTGTGTATACATCAACTTCCGTGGCCTCAACGAGACTTTCTCTAAAGATTACTATCCATTTTCTTAGATTGATCAACTGGTGGACTAAAGTCTCTAAAGATTACTATCCATTTTCTATGATCGATCAACTGGTGGACTTGATCTTCTGTGTGAGCTCATCTGCACACTGAATGATTACCAGGAGTATCAGTGTGATTACCAGGAGTATCATCTAATGTCATTCTAATCCTCGTTTAGAATGCTTTTCAAGTTCTTTCATCCTCTTCACTAACTATATCCAAGAGTACACATCAGCTCATTTGTTAACCAGTGGCTTATCTATCCACGATACTTGATTGACACACCCACGGTTCAAACTCAAAACTACTACGACAAGTCCTCAATCGAATATTAGCACGGCTACGCCCGTGGAAGCGTATCCATTATGCTCAAAATCCATTATATATATTATTGTCGTTACGGGTAATCATGTGTAGGGTTATGACATTTTATGATATCAGTTTCATTCGTTGCCACTTATATTTCAATGAATTTACAAGCAAAATCTAAAAGAATCCATAGTTGAAACAAATAAACAAGGAAATCATAATCTCAAAAACCATAATTGTCGATCAAACCATTGAATTTGAAAGGAATATCTCAAATAAATAGATAGAACTCCATGGGAAACTGAAATATAGGAAGCTATTAATTCAAGTACTACTAAAACATATAATGCTTATTCCTCATCATCCTCGTCGCCATCTCCTCCAGCTGCTTTCTTTGCAGCAGCTTTCTGGTTCTTTCTCTTAACCCTTCCAGGGCGGCCGCCGCCAAATGGACTAGTTAATGAAAAATCAATGTGTTTTGCAGAATCCACTCTAACCATGAACGAAGGAATGTTGACAACTTGCCTTCCAACTCTGTAACCAAGGGTAAAGTAAAACAATATTATAGCACATGCACCAACAGTTGAAATCATGAAAAGAAATTGAGAAAAACTTGCCGAACGGCACAAAAATGGTGGCAATGATTGAAGAATAGTTTAAAGATATGGTACTAAGTTCATCCTTGAGAGTGCCAATAGGTTTGCATAGAAACAGTGTGCACTTGCCTTCCAACTTGCACCGACAGTAGAAAAAATCATTAAAAGAAATTGAGAAAGGCTTGCCGCAAGGCACAAAAGTGGAAGCAATGATCGAAGAATAGCTTAACAGTGTGATACTAAGTTCATCCTTGAGAGTGATAATAGGTTTACATAGAAGCAATATTATAGCATTTGCATTCCAACTTGCACCAACAGTTGAAAAAAATCATGAAAAATATTTGAGAAAAACTTGCCGAAGGCACAAAATGGAAGCAATAATTGAAGAATAGCTTAACAATATGGTACTAAGTTCATCCTTGCGAGTTATAATAGGTTTACATTGAAGCAATATTATAACACTTGCATTCCAACTTGCACAGACAGTTGCAAAAATCATGAAAAGAAATTGAGTAAAACTTGCTGAAAGGCACAAAAATGGAAGCAATGATTGAAGAGCAGCTTTAAGATATGGTACTAAGTTCATCCTTGAGAGTGATAGTAGGTTTACATAGAGGCCTACATCATATAAATAGTAAGTAAACTAAGTATCTAATGTTTCAAGCACACTAGAATTGCAAGAGAACAAATGATCCCATTAATACAGATTTTCTTGCAAAACCAATATCAATATTAGTAACTTATACATACACAAAGTACAATAGAGGTTATGGATGTAGCTGATCTCAAATTGTCAGATCAAAAAAAATTAAAAATGATGCTAGATATATAGAATAATGTAGATTAAGATAGATAAAAAAACAGATCTTGTCACAATTGATAATTGGTCATTTATCAATGAATGCTAAAGATTTGTTGTCTGCATTCCCCAGAGGCACCTCTCCTTTGCCTTCACCCCATCGTTGCAAAATCTGACGGTCCAATTGATAAATTAAATGGTTTTCCGAAATTTTCTAGTTCTTTTACAAGAAAGTAAAGCAAATCATTCAATGAAAATACACAAAATGATGGGCACCCCTATTATGTTCCACAATACTGTTATGACAGAATTATTTTATTACCTGACTTTCAGCTAAGAGGATAGATGATACAATATCTCTTAATCCCTTAAGCAACAAGATGATTCATCAACCAACATCGAGACAAGAGAATAGAAGCGTATTACAGAAACAGAAAGTAAACTCTTGTGATCAGAAAAAAAAATAGCATCCAATGAGTTAAATCGACAAGTGATTCTACATGCTCATATGCGACTAGAAGTAAAGATGAAAGTAATAGTAAAAAGTTAAGCTTTTTTTTACAGAAATAAACAGGTAGATCATCAACATGCTCTGTCGAGGATATCGTAATAGCCAACTCACCTGATGTGGCGCTGCCTGATCAGGACACGAGCATGGTGGATCGACTTGGCCATCCCAGACTTGAAGACGAGCGTCTGAAGGCGGCGCTCCAGAAAGTTCTCCACAGTAAGCGCAAGGACGTAATCGAGTTTGTTCTGTCCCTCCTCCAAGAGCCCGTAACGGTTCATCCTCCGCAGCAGGGCCTCACCCTCAAAGATCCGGCGGGGGTTTTTCTCGTCGAGCGTGAGGAGTTCCCTAGCGGCGTTCCGGATACGGCTGAGGGCATACTGAACCCGCCACAGTTCGCGCTTGCATCGGAGGCCATATTCGCCCACTAGCTTCAGCTCAGCGTCCAGCCGCTCCTTCTCGTACGGCCGACGGGGTTTCTTGAAGGTCTTCCCATCTGTCAAAAATCAGCATTTAACTACAGATTTTGAAGCAGATCCAGAACCGAATCAAGCAAAAAAAAATTAACCGAAAAAACAACACAAAACCAAGAAAAAAAAAAATCCAAGATTGATAGAAAAAGAATCTTACAGTTGCGATAGAAACTAACATGCACCATGGCCTTGTTAGTTTCCAAGCCTTGCCTCGGACGGGGAAGATCCGAGATCGGTAGACGCCGCCGCGAAGAACTGAGAATGAAGCTGTGGTTTGCCTTTCGTATCTTTATCGATGAGGGAAAAGAAAACCCTACAAACGCAGACGTCACCTTAAGTCCTGGGCCACATTGGGTCAGAATTGGGCCCCCAATTTCTATGTGGGCATCCTCGTCCGGTCCGGTCCGATTTCGAAGAGTTGATATTGATTCACGTGCGGTTCTCTGTCTTCCCCAAGTTGCCCTCTTCGATCCGTGGTGGAGGGCTGGAAGCGCCGACGAGGGCGGTCATGCGATGGGTTGCCAGCCGTTGAAGCTCCATTGAGATCGGCCATGGACTACCGCACGCTCGAGATCACATTGGGATCGGCCAAGAACTTCAACCAGGCAAGTCTCTTCTCCAAGATGGCTGTCTATGCCGTCGTCTCCATCTCCAGCGACCGCTGCTCACGCCACAGCACTCCGCCCGATCTCTACGGCGGGCGCAACCCGAGCTGGAACATCACTCTCCGCCTGGATGTCCCGGCCGACGGCGGTCACTTCCTCCACATCCTCCTCCCGTCCTCCGCACCGATAGCGCCTGCCCGCTGTGCGATCGCGACGTCGGCGAGGTCCCCGTGCGGCGTGCCCCTCGTCGATCTCTTCGACCGGGAAGGCATCGAGGGCGACGGAGCGTCCGGCACATCAGCTACCAGGTTTGCCCGGTCGGGTCGGGTAAACCCCATGGGGTGCCGGCGCCTCATCCAATCACCGACTTCGCCTACTCGCCTCCGGCGTCGGCGTGTCCGTCGGCCTTGGATGCTCACGGTAAGCGGTCTTGCTACCTCGACAGCGGGTGAGCCCGTGACGGCGACGCACCTCATTCTGTTAAAATCGGATTTGAATTACTTTGCGATGATGAAATTCAATATGATCTTCTTCTTTTTTTTCCCCCGGTCAGAAGGTTTGTTGTCTCCGTGGGAGGAGGGAGTTTTTTTTTAAGAAATAAAATAGATTCATTGTTTTATTTTCGATCGTTCCGCTCATCGTATTTCCTTTGCGTTTCTGTTTATCGAAGATTCAAATCTTATTTCCTTTTGTTTCCTTCTACGAGGAGGAACTTGGGTGAGGTCGCTGTTTCAATTTTAATGGTATTTAAAAACTCTTATAAACCTTGGATATCTCGGAACGATTCCTCTAAAATTAAGAGAATTTTATTTCAGGTCCGTAATATTTTTTTGTTTATTTTGTCTTAGATTACTATGTGTGTTGTTACTCTCTAAATTTACAAAATAAAATAAATACTTTTAATCTTAACATTTTTTTTTCGGATATGCTTTGTCCATGCGACAATATTTTTATCTCAATAGATTAAATAAATTAAATTAAAATAGTTAATTAATTAAGTAACATGGAATTAGAATTTTACCTCAAAATTTTTATCCAATAATTTTTTTATATTATTAAAGTATGACCCAAGAGACAAGGAAGGAAGCTATCTGTGGACACTCATAATTCTCTTCCGTTAAAAATAATCAAATCGTACAAAAGAAAATCTTTTCTAACATATCTACTACGGAGCTTCCTTTTATTGTTTGACTTCGTTTAAAAAGAAATCCAAATGAAGCATAAAATAGTTTGGGCATAAATGTAAAAAAATGATCCTCTAGCGTGGCAAGGCGTATTTGTGGGGATGAATTCGCGAAGCCGAGCTTGACATTGCGCTCCGCTCCGCCGCAGGCCGATTCCGCTTTTTATCGGCCATCGGTCATTTTTGCCCCTCCGATTCCGTCAAAATTTCTGATCTCTCTCCGCTCCGACGATGGCCTCCGTCTCGACCCCTCCTTCTTCGCTCACCGCCTCAGATGCTTCCGCTTCGACTTCGGATCCCGTGACCGGTCCCGGCTCGTCTTCGCCCGCCCCTCCGCCGGTGGACAACCCTAATCCCTTCTGGCCCCCGCAGATCGATCCGGAGGAGGAGGAGGAGAAGGAGGCGAACATCGGCGATCCTCCAAAACTAGATGAATCTTTCGAGGATGTGGCCTCCCAGCCGACCTCGGATTCTTCCCTCGAAGCCGCGTCCACGACTCCGACGCCACAGCCAGCCCCCGCGACCACGTCCTCCTCCTCGCCGCCTAGGGTAGCGGAAAACGACGCCGCGCTGGCGCTGTCGCTTCTCCACCTGTCTTTTAACCAGGACAACGGTTGCTTCGCCGTCGGCACAGATAGGGGTTTCCGGATCTACAACTGTGACCCTTTCCGCGAGATCTTCCGCCGGGACTTTGATGGAAGGGGCATCGGCGTGGTGGAGATGCTATTTCGGTGCAACATCCTCGCTCTCGTTGGCGGCGGGCCGAACCCAAACTACCCGCCCAATAAGGTCATGATCTGGGATGATCATCAGAGCCGGTGCATCGGGGAGCTCTCCTTCCGTTCGGAGGTCCGTGCCGTCCGGCTCCGGAGGGACAAAATTATTGTGGTTCTTGACAACAAGATATTCGTCTATAATTTCGCGGACCTTAAGTTGATCCATCAGATTGAGACTGTGCCGAATCCCAAGGGGTTGTGTGCTGTTTCACAGCAACAGGGGTCGCTGGTGCTTGTCTGCCCAGGTGGTCAGAAGGGGCAGGTCAGGGTGGAGCATTATGGAGCGAGGCGAACGAAGTTCATTATGGCACACGATTCAAGGATAGCTTGTTTTGCTCTGTCGCAGGATGGAAGGTTGATTGCAACTGCAAGCTCCAAGGGCACGCTTGTTAGGATATTCAGCACAGTCGATGGTACTCTCCTTCAAGAAGTAAGGCCTCACATTGGATTAAGTTCTCATTTATATGGGTTTTTTCCCCTTATCTTCTTTGTGTTATTCTATTGTTTTCCATCAATTTACTTTCTTTGTCTAGATATATCAAGAGACCAGGATTCCAATGCATTAATTATCTGTGTTGCAACTTCATTGTGGTTCATTTTAATTTTTTGAATCTGACTATACCATTTTAGCATTAGAATTTCAGTATGCTTACCTTATGTGTCTCTTTACTCCGATTTAAACACTCAAAATGAGCTCTTACTGTTTGATCTCCTCTTTTGACCTGGTAAATTCTATACTTTGCATTTTCTATTGTCTTGAGCTATCTTTGGTTCAACAAATCCAACATGACACTGTTAATGGATATTTATGCTGTAGGATTCGAGTATAAAGGTTTTAGTTTTGATCCTATTACAATGAGTTATGCTCAAAAGGAAAATGCTTGTGGTTTCGTGCTTCAAACTTCACTTAGCCAGATTTAGTATCCATTGACTTAAGTCAGTAATGTTGATGTATTTTTATGCCAATATTTCATAAAATATCTCGTGCTTAAAACTTCATATAGCTACTAGATTCAGTATCCATTGACCTCGGTCAATAACATTGATGTATTTTTATGCTGATATTTCATAAAATGTGCTGTCATAGTTTCTATTTTTTGATGTATTTTATAAACTGCTTAGTGATAAAAAGAAGTAATATTAGGAAATACTGGATTCAATCAAAGGTTTAAAATATATAAGCCAATTTGCCTTGCTTTGTGGCTCAAACTGTTGAGTGGAGCACCATTTGGGAAGTCAAGATGAATGTCCCTGCATTTGCATTTTTTTTTGTGTGTGTGTCAACAAATGCATACATAAGATCATCAGTTTTGTCTGTCAACACTGATCATAGGCCAATGCAAATGTTGTATGCAAGCAGCATTTGCAACAGCAGTGTTTGATTACCTTCGAATAGACTATTGCCTGTAATAGTTATTGACAAAACAAGATTTGGCAGGAGTCTGCATTGTTGTGTCATATAATTTTTTACTATTTTTTTAAAAATGATGTTTTACATTATTTGATATGATTGTTTGTAGACAAGAACAATATGACAGCTTAAGAGTTATAATATGATTAACACACCACTATACAAGTTGTCGGCTCTACTTTTTGCTACACAGATAACCACAATCTACACCCTGTAATTACACAGAATCTATATAGCAACTGGACGTTTGTCCTGTACCATCTTCACATGCAAGAATATGATATGTGACCCACGTAACAGCTATAATATTTGCTTCATTTCGTTAAGAACAATTTTTTCCTGTAAAAATGCAACTATAAACATTTCTACTTGTCTTTCCATTGCTGATGAATTTGTTATTCTTTCAAGGAGTTGCTTTTGCTCTAATATATATGTTTATTCTTTTTCTTAATTTATCTGAATTCCATGGGAGGATGGAAATAGAGTGTCATCTTGAGGCTGTTGAAATCAATGTCTTGTTATGGTTGAAGTATTCCTTTTTTTTTCACTTGATGAGCACAAGCAATTGTGTTCATTAGTAGCTACTGTTTGAAGTGTTGGTAACCCTTTTCCTTTTTCTGGAATGTAAATTGTCAAAATAGGATCTTAACTCTCTTGCTGAATTATGACTTCAGGATTTTCTTTATTGCTTGTTTCTTCTCATGTATACACTTTTGCATATTCATTGTTTTCCACTTCCAATGCTTTCTAATGGTCCTCTTTCTTGGTACATTAGGTAAGAAGAGGTGCTGATAGAGCAGAGATATATAGTTTGGCTTTCTCTTCTGACATGCAATGGTTGGCTGTCTCTAGTGACAAGGGAACTGTTCATGTTTTCAGCCTCAAGGTTAATCTTGGATTGACAGCAAATGACAAACCTCGCCCTGCATCAGATCCAAATTCTCCAACTCAAAGTTCACATCTTTCTTTTATGAAAGGTGAGCTGCATATTAGTTATTTCATATCAGATTAACCATTGATTACCTCATTAATTGCAAACAAAATCGTTAGCCTAGTGGTTTGATGCCTCTCATTAGGTAGCCATGCAAATTGTATGATGTGTTTAGTTAGTTAGCATCTGTTTCTTCTTTGGTTCCAGCGTAGATTATAGAAATATTTCCATTATCTGAAGTTGTTTCCTTGTTTAGGAGTATTGCCGAAATACTTTCACTCGGAATGGTCAGTGGCACAGTTCCGATTGCATGAAAATACACATTACATTGTTGCATTTGGTCACCAAAAGAACACTGTTATCATTCTTGGTATGGATGGAAGGTATGGATCTTTGTTTCTCAAACTCTGCAATTATAAGAGTTTTTTCTTATGTACGTCAGTTCACATTATTACCATTTAATTTCTAAACACATATGAAGTGTTTTTAAACTTGATCACTTGTTAATATGATTTTATATTTGTTATGGTTTTCTTGGATTTCCCATGCAGTTTCTTTCGATGCCAATTCGATCCAGCTGCAGGCGGAGAAATGAAACAATTGGCATGCTATAACTTCCTCAAGTCAGAATCTTTCTATTAGGAGAATGTGTCTGACCTCGATGGTTCATTTACTGTGATTTTTATAGCTAAATTTCCTCTCGGCATAAGAAATCTGTTTATAGATTGAACTACTGGCATGTAAATTAGTGCTTCTGTGGTAAATGAATTTATGTGAATATTAGAAGATCATGTTTCGTTGTCACTCCGTATATTAATATTAGTATGCAAATTCTGATTAACTGACGCCTACGGACGATACTTAAAAACTAATTAATGGTCGACTAGGAAAGGCACGTTGAGCCCTCATGTTTAATTTAAATCCACATGGCTACCATTTTTTTTATTCCAGTCTCTTAATTTTAGAACCCGATTAATTTTGAGATAGAGATCTCACATTCATCACACGTAGATCTAAAAGTGCAATGGCTCTGATGAGACATGGGATGTTATTATATGAGATTGTGAGGTTTAAATTCAGCACATTTGAATACATCTCCTCTTTATCAACTAGTGTTTAGTAGTTAACTGTGATTGACCTATTTCATATTGGCTTAGAGGCAAATTGATAAAAATGTTAAAGTGAGTGAATTACCTTTTACCACGTTAGTCAGGGAGCATACCATTTTTTTTAAATTATAACTCTTTAAATAGTATAGATATCATTTAATTAATTTAAATTATTAAATTTTAAAAACTTTTCATTCAAACTCGAATTATACCATATACCATATGGAAAAGTTTGGTATAAAAAAATTGTATACTAATACCATATTGAACATGCAATATATTAAAAATATATAGTATACAATAATTTTATACCAATTATTGTAAATTTTTAGTATCTATATGGTATACTAAAATTTTTACTATAAATCATATATCAATATTGAAAAATTAAGTATGATATAATATCATATTAAAATTGTTTAACATACAGTTAAATTGATATAGTTTAGTACAGTAGAAACGGTATATTTTTTGACATCTAGTCTTCTCAGCTCAAATGTAAAAAATCTGAAATAAAAATAATTAAACTTTATCATATTTTTTATTCACAGTGGTTCGCAGCTCCCCCACATGTTGCCAACTTGTATCAGTTTCTTCCCAAATAAAAGGATGTTCAAGTTTTTTGCCACGAGTAGCACCATCACAGTTTGGATTTCTTTGTTGACCTCCACGAACCGGTCAACGGCTGACCCAACGCCCTGCTACCCTTTAAGATTTTTTTTTTTTTGTTTTTAAAACCCTTTTTTAGTTTGTGGTGGCCATAAGAACCTCATGCCAACCATACTTTGGTATCCATTCATCCTCGATCATCATCTATCTATCCAATTATAATTACGACTGCGACAACTTGATTGGTGGGTCACTCTAATCAAACAAAACGCATGACTTAACGTACGTAAACATATCGTATATTATTTTCTCTACAAAATAAAGACTTAAAAGGGAAGATATGGATTTTTTCTCACCGGAATTTAATAAAATCAATCCAATTATTCTGATTCAGGTTTTTTTTTTAATTTCGGGATGCTAATTGATTTGATTAAATTCAATTTGATTTATAGCAATTTAATTAGTTCAATTAGGCGTTAAAGACACATCCAACAACCAACTGGTTCAACTTTACAGACGCATATAATTAAAATCCAACAAAAAATCAGTTCACAATAATTATTCTTGAAACATTATTAATAAATTTTCTCAATTTCATAATTGGTAGTAGTATTATAATTATTAGTCGGGGAAATAATTTTATTGAATTATTTGGGGAATTGATTAATTAAAATGGCGGTGTTTATATTAATCGGCCTCTCTGTATCGTCCCCTTCTCTCTTTCTCCGCCTCTTTATTGCTTGCTCTTCTCTCTCTGGAGTGGAACTTTTGGATCGGGGCTGTTAGGGAGAGGGCTTGCGAGAGGCGGAAATGGTCGAGACGAGACGGAGTTCAGCCTCGGCGGCTGCCAAGCGATGCCCATCCTCGTCGGCTGCCAAGCGATGCCCATCCCCGTCGTCTTCCTCGTCGTCGGCGGCTCCCCCCAGCGCAAAGCGCTCAAAGGTGCGATCTTTGCCCCCTTACGATGCTGATCTCCTTTCTTCTCGACCTTGTGTCCGGATTCTGATCTTCTTCGGCTGGGGTGTTCTCGACCGGGCTTCTGTTGGAATCTTTTTAGGTCGACGCGAAAGCGCTGTCGCCTAGGGAGAAGGAGCAAGTGAATCACGAGGAGTCGGTGTTGTCTGGTCGTGAAGATGGGATTATTGCTGATGTTTCCTCGCCTGATGAAGCTCTGAGGGTGGACATGGAAGTGGAAAACCCTATTGAATTGCCCGTTCAAGGTATGATGTCGACTCGCCTTGCCCACACCGCTTTTGCTCCTCCGATTTTTTTTAATTGTTTTATACAAAAATCGATCCTTTATTTAGGGGCTGGGTCTGAACTGTTCATCTATGAATGATTTTTGTTAGAGCACGTAGAGTGTCCATCGCAGTTGGATCTGCTAACGAAACATGTGGAAGAAGGAGGAGCACCAAGGGGCGTTGCATGGGGAAAGCTTGTATCTCAGTTCGCTCAGGTCGTGATGATTAATAAGTTTGTTTTCTGATTGCTCTTGCCATAGTAGTTTATTTTGTGCTGTTCATTAGAGGGTTTCTGTATGAGTTTTGGACTTCCGTAACTGATGGCTTTGCATGTTATGAAGTCTAATATTGTGCCTCATCATCTTTAATGTATTTCTTTTACACTTAAAATGTTATGGTTGTCAATTCATCATTTCTATTCGTATTACATTAAAAATACTGACAGATTCATTGTTTTGAGTGATGTATCTCCTTTGATATACCTGTTAGTGGTATTTTAGTGCACATTTATCTGTAACTTCTAATGAAAATCATAGTACCATGCCTTTGGATGAAAAAGGAACTTCTCTTCTTTACCATACCTTTTCTATATGCCAGTGTTATTAAAGGTTGTAGAGCAAGGTCATGTCTTTGCAAGGTCACGTTTTTGCTCAAGCATTTACTGAGTTGCCTAACAGAGAAAGATACTCAAGTCTAAGTAACAATTATGCAAAATCTAATCATTAAAGTCAAAGAACTATCTCTGAACATGAGAATTATTATAAATAATACTACTCTATCAGCCTTATATAGGAGCATGAGTTACTAGAAATTACCTTGCTCGTGTATTGGATTCTGTCTTGTTAATTTTATAGCCCATATGATGCTCATTGTACAATAGATCTAATTATGTTATTTTCCAACTTATCATTTATTATTGAAATTCTATATTTTGTGTTTGTGTTGCCAAAGGTGGCACAATTGTCAAAGCGTAAGTTTGAAGCGTAAGAGTGAATTTCCTACGACAGGAGAAAGCTATGAAGGAAATAAAATTAAGAACAATTTTCTTAGCTGCAAATCTCCTTTGTTTCCCTTGGTGGAAAAATTGGAGTAAAGGAAAAGATTGGAGAAATCTTGCCTTTCTCTACATTGCTTCCACTTGGTTTGGTTGGAAAACTTGCTCATGTAATGGAGGCTGAATTCAGACTTAAAACTTTATTTATCTTTTCTTTTCAAATCTAGTTTTACTTTTATCATTGGCAAATACAATTCTAAAAATGTTTTCTTCTTTCCTCTTGTCAAAGGAAATGATAGAATGAAAAATATTTCATGATCTTTTTATGTGATTTTGTTTTTCATATTTTCTTTCTTTCTTAGCTTAATTGTTTCCTTCCTTTATAGAAGGAACATTGTCTAAATGGTGCACTATGCCGCTACATAGACTCAGACTAGTGGCTACCTATGTGTTTTTTGTTCACCATAAACTACTTACACAATGTAATAAGGCACATGGTCTCTTATGTAATAATGTGTAGAAGAATTGTAATTTAGATTGACCAATATTGATACGGATTGCTTGAGCTAGACCAGTATCAGCAAAGGTTGACCTAATCTTTTTTGGAACATTGATTCTTCCACAAAGATCATTGGATTTTATTTTGAAAGAAAAAGTTAAGATATGAAGAAAGTAATTGGAAATTAGTTAGATTTTACTACAAAATAGATGAAAACAATTGAAATCATACCAAGTTGATAATAAAAATGGATATGCTCAGCTCTAATTTTTCTGAATTTGGTTGATTTGAAAAACTCAATCACTTAGTGATTTTTTTTATGGATCCCAGTTTGATTTCTAGCAAACACGCACATTGGAGCGATATAGTTCCTTTGTTCTCCTAAATTCCAACTTAGATTTCTAAACCTCCACCTTTACTTGAGAGTATCAGGAGATCAATTATTTAACATTGCTACTATTTGTAAACAACCATTAGCTAGATTGAGTGCATCACCTCTCTCTCTTAGGGTTGACTGTTGAATTGAGAGAAATCTTCTAAACTCAATTTAGATGTGATTTATGTTCCAACTAATCCTATAATATGAAATGTTAAATAATAATCTATTTTATCGAATAGTTACTTAATAATTCTATTGCAACAAATATGATTTTTACATTTATTGCAGTACATTTTGATTTTATAACTTAGTAATGCTAATGGTATGCCATTACTAATATTGTGACAATACATTATGTATTGCTAATCTAATTTCATTAGTTCTTAGGAGTTAGGATGTGCCATCTAGGGGATATTTGATGAACATAGTGGGCATCCTTGTTATTATTGAGCACAATTGCTATCTCAAACGAAACTATTGTTTGTTTTTTTAAATTCTTAATGATTCTGATTTGACCAATTATATGGATCTGTTGTGGTCCATATTTAGGCTTCTTACTGTACAATAATCCAATGGGTAGAGTGACCTACTCTGATGTTACATAGCAGCTTCTCATCTATCTCTTGTATAGAGTGCTGAGTCCTGTTTTTCACAGATTTGATTTCTGTTGCAGTAGTTTGTCCAGTTTACATACTCTAAGGATGAATCCAATATGATTTTTATCAATTGAAACATTGTTGAAGCTGATTTGCTATTGTTTATTTGAGCTAGTATTTTTTCCTGAATCATAAATTAATAATCTAGTCCTTTTCTTAAAAGCTCAAATTTTTTGGATAACTTGTCAGTTGTCACCAACTAAATCATGGTATCTTATTACTTGTCAGGAATTCAAATGAATTGTTCCAATGCTGTTCTGTATTTATCTGCATAGTTAATCATTCATCGTGATTCTTGTGTCTATTTGTGCAAAATGAACGTCTTTGGTGTGCACTCTTGCTTTGGTCTTGGTGTGCACTATTGCTTTGGTTCATGATTCAGGCTTAGTCTTTTTTGACAGCTAGATGATATGTTAAACTTAATCATAAGTTGTGGTGTTCATAAGAAAGATGGCTAATTCGATTTTATGCGATAAATGTATCAATGGGACCAATGCTGGAAATTTAGGCGTTTAGCTGGCCTAGGAAAAAGCTATAATCAGTTAACAAAAACTAATGTTTGACTATGTTATTGAATGGGCTTTTCAATTCTGAGCTTCATCATAGAAGTCTTGACTAGTGCTATAGTATTTGCTTGATTCAAGATGCTTATCCTCCACGATGACACTTTAGTTTCTTTATAAAATAATTTTCATCTTTTGTACCTCACTCTAAAGCTCATCCTAACCTGAAATTTGAAATTCAATTTGAAACTTATTAAAATCAAACCAGTAGGGATTGTTAGAAAGTGATTTGAATTTTTAAAAAGAATAGTTGCCTATTAAAACACCAGACACCAGAACATCAGAAAAAGGCTTCAGAATATCAACGCAACAAGATAATAGATCCTTCAAGTTATCACATTGACAATCTTTATTATTCATGTTGCATTGACTATCCGTAATTTGTTTTCATTACTAGCATCCTGCGACATATTGAAAGATTAAATATATACCATAAGTTCTTACGATAAGCCTGTATGGACTTTTAAATGTAAGTATAATACTGATACCTAGTCATGATCGCTCATCTCTGTTTGTTTTTGACTATTATGGATCTCATAAACAACTGGGCGAATGTGCATTGACATAAACTGTCTTTGAAATTTTTAATTGAATAATTGATATTATATAGAAAACATGAGTCATTTCTGATTTGATCCTCTGAGGAAAGTTGGAGCACTATTCATTTCAAAGTTTGATTTATTTTTGTTTCTTGGGGTTTGTAACATATGATTGCTTTATTATTATTATTATTATTATTATTATTATTATTATTATTATTTTTTGTGCGTGTTCTCTTTTCCTGGCTGTATAGTGATAGTTCTAATTTATTATGTGCAGAATCCTTCTCATTCCATTTGCAACAATGTATTCACTGTTGGTAATAGCAAAACTTGTGATCTACAATTGCTCGATCCAACTGTGGGCACTACTCTTTGTGTATTAAAGCAAATAAAGGTATCTTCTTGGTCATTTTCTCCATGTAACTGACTAATTCTTCACTTAATTGAGAAATAATTTTTTGTTCCCTGTGTTAGCGTGGTGGTGCTTCTATCACTTTACTTGAAACTGTTGGGGCAAAAGGTGTTATACAAGTAAATGGGAAAACAGTTGAGCAAAAATCCATTATTCTTATTGGTGGAGATGAAGTTGTTTTTAGTAGGCCAGAAAAACACATATATGTATCCTTTCCTGCACCTAAAGTTATTTTTTATTTAATTATTTTTTTAAATGCATATGCTTTTATCTTAATATAAACTTTATCAATGTCCTCTCAGTGAGTAAAAAGTTTTAAAATTTGAGATTCAGTCTGATGCAGAGGATATTCTGTGAAAATGAACCAAGGCAGATTTAATGAGGATTTCACTTGGTGACTTGGAGAAGCGTGCTTGTTATTTCTTCCATTGACATAAATGAATATTCACTTGATTTAGATCTCCATTTCCATCTGCTTTCTCGTCTCCTTTATTGTTGAAAAAGAACCTTAACATAACAATAGATTTTTCAGCAACTACCTAAGGAGAAACCAAATACACCAAGCGTACATACTTTACACAGTTCTTCAGAGATAAAGGATGCTTCCAAAAAGGAACTTAAATTTCATAACAGAACTGGAGATCATTCAACAGCTGCTGTTGTTTCAATGCTAGCATCATTGTCAACCCTAAAGAAAGATCTATCTGTTGATCCTCCATCTGCACCTATTGGTGAGTATTGACATGTTTTTTATACCCAGGTTTTGCTTTATATGGAGAGACCATCTTGCTGTCAGATAATTGTGTTTCAAATGGCATAGCATAAGATAATTCATCCAGTTTGCAAGGGTTAGTAGTTAAATAAATAAATTTTAGTCCCACAAAATATATAGTAACTAGTTGGTTATTGTTACTATTTTAGAGTTCTATGTATATCCATGTGAAACTTCTCTCTTGATATGGCACACTATAATTTTATCCCTCTCAACATGGTGTTAGTTTCTGGTATGGCTGTCGGGCTTGGTGATTCCATACAGACCGAACTGAGTAAGATCGAGATTGACAAGAGCTAATTCTATTTTGGCTAAAATCTGAAACATGTGTTTAAGCCTTTGAGGGTTATTGGAAAACAAAAATATGGTTAAAATTTGTGAATCTTTTGTTGCAAATCAGATAATAGGGTGAGATTTGGAGAAATTGACCATCAAATTTGGCCAATTACTCTTTTATTTTGTTTCAAATCTATGAGGAGTAGAAGATCTGGGATTGAGATGAGGCTTTGCTATCTCTTGCAATTGACAGGTCCCTTACTAGGAGATCCATTTGTGTTGCTCCTTACTGGAGTTGCTGGATGTGTAGGAAAAACTGTTCTTCAGTAGAAGAGGGAGCAGCAAGGGAAGGAAGACGAAGTGATGTGGAGGAAGAAGGGATCCATTGTTTGAGTTTGGAGAAACATGGGTATTTCATTCTCATCCTTAGAGGAGGAAGGTTTCCTTCTGGATCCTGAGGATGGTTTTGTGATGTGGTAAACCAAGAAGTTAATAATTAATAAGGAAGATAATAATTATCTTAGGCAAGGTTTAAAATCTCGACCCGTGCTGAGGTTTTGGTCCCAGACCGGAACGATACGGTTTCGGTATCGTATCGTGCCATGCCGATACCGTTTTGGTATTTTTTTATTTATATATAGTAATTATTAGATAAATATGTTTATTGTATATAATTTTAAAATGAGTTGTATATTGATTTTATATACATAGAGCTAAATATCTTAATATCCATGGATCTAAATTTTAAATTGATTTTAAGATAAAAAAATCTATTATAAGTATATAAATTAATACAAAAATATTACGTCAGGTATAATAATTATATAAATTAACTATTTATTTATTTTATTATTTTAAATAATATATATTTTAAATGATAAAAATATCAAAATATTAATTAAATAGTAAAACAGTACAAAATTTAAAATAATTAAAAAAATATATCAGAATATTAATATGAGTTATTAGAATTTTTAAAATTTTTTTTATAGAAATTTTTAGAATTTTAAAATAAAATTTAAATCAGTAAAATTAATTTTCAGAATATTAATTACTTTTTTAAAAAAATTTTAAATATATTTATATTTATTAGAATAATTTAGTTAGGGGTTATAAAAGTCTCTTCGCGATATCACATTTAAGTTGGGAAATGTTTGAATTAATTAAATCAAGATATTTAATTTTTCTCGGTGCATCGTCTTCACAGCACGCTCGTTCGGTAGCGCCACGCCATCGAAGGAGTCTCAACTCTCAAGACACCTCCGGTGCCATCGGAGGAGTCCTACGCCGCAATGGTATCGTGAATCATGCTGTTGCAATTCCGTCTGTCCCGCAACGACGAGCACCTATTCATATAATATCAATGATTAGTTTTGAAATGTGCAATATGGCTGTGTTTCTTCCTCCACTCTTATGTCGCATACTCACCATATTTCAAATTTGTTATAGTCCTCGTTGTTTGTCTCCTTGCATCCACAATAACTTGACAATGGCATGCAGTGATACAATATGTATAATGTTCTTCATTGCTTCCTTTGGATGTGAAGTTGTCATTCTCACCAGCTTTAATGCCACAAGTGGACCTGGGGACCTCATCCTAGCCATTTTCCCTTGCTTATTGTCTTCTTTTGATTGTCTCTTGGAATCATCGTACTTTTTACAACTTGTAGAGGAGGTGTCATTCCATATCTGACTTAGCATGACACATTTTGATCCATGTCGAACACCAAACCAAACGAATATGGGATGCGCCGTGTTGGGTCTAACCTTAGGTTTGAATACATGCTAAGTATGGGGTTTACAGCTTGTAGGCCCAAGCTGACTTGGGCATAACCCTTGAGCCATGCTTGTCCTTCAATAAAAATATTAAATTACTTATTATAAACATTTTAAATAATATTTAATGAAATATTATTTTTATAATATTTATTCTAATTTTTAAAGGTTCTTTATTACTGCCCAAACGAAGTATTGAATGCTATTCTTGCCTTATCCAAAGACCTTTCCTTTGGTTGACACCTTGCAAACATCTTCCACCATCACAAGTTTGCAGGAGCAGGTCCAGGATGAGTGATTGTGGCTTTTCCTCTGCATCTCCTTGTAGATGCACATCCAACTTGGGCCCAAATTCATAAAAAATGAAAGGGATTCTGTTTATAAAAAAATGGCAGAGTATTTGGAAACCACAATCATAAGAACCGGTAGCTAAGGCACTGCATTTTGTGCAGGTTTCACTTAAGTGTGTATGTTTATGCATTACATATAATTTCTGGCCTGGTTCATTGGCATTACCCTTTACTGAAAAAATAAGGAACTGATGTTAATACTTAAAAGGGAACATGCAACAAAGTAGGGACAAATTCTGAAGAAGGGAACAAATTGTAACTAAAAAACTTTGTGGCAGTAGGCAGGAAAAAAGAGGGGTTTGAATCATTACTTATTTTTCATCTTCATCTCAAATATTCTCCTTTTATTATTACGAAGTTGATGTACCTCATAATTTGATTTTTATTCTTAATGCTCCTCTCTCATCATCCTTTAAAATTGTACATGATTTAAGCAGAAATGAGATATTTTCTGTTTCTTTCGATGATCTTTCTTCTCTTAGATTTGGTTTTAGACTTTTACTCTCCTCTAGGAGTAAGTTAAGATCGAAAACTCAGTCTTGTTTGCATATTTCTCTGTTTTTATTATTAATTTTGGGCTAAACACACTTTTGTGTGAAACACTTTTATCAGCATCTATTGCTTGCAATCTCAAAAGGTCAATTTGTGATTCTCTCGTTTTACTTGGTCTCCTCTCTGAATTTTTTTGTCTCTCGTAGAGTAATATGAACATTACTCAAATCTCTTATCTTTATATGAACTACTTATCACATTAGTAGAATCTCAAGTCTTAAGTTGTTTAATTTTCTCAGCAACTTTAGTTTGTGGGTGAGGTTGAAGATCTTATCAACTCTATTGAAATATCAGGTCAACTTAGTTGAATTAAGAAGTGCTTCATTCTTTATGGGCATCACAAGATGGTTATGGATTTATACCTATTCTTTAGTTTGAGGAGCATTAAATTTAATAGTTGTATGAGAGATTTAGTTTTGGATATTTATTATATAATTAATTTTCTTTTGATATAATAAGATGCAATTTACTTTCCCTCAAATTGGGAAGATGTTTAAAGGGCGTATATTTTTTTATAATCTGTATTATTTTACTTCTGTATACTCGCAGAACCTTTAACTGATTTGGATGCAAGTTCAAATGCCTGCAAGCTCTTTCAGGATCAAAAGGACTTTGAGTTTCCAGTGAGTTCATCATCGAATAGATCTCAGGCATTGAAGGATTGTTTAAAACAAGCAATTATTGAACCTAATGACCTTGATGTTTCCTTTGATAATTTTCCCTACTACCTCAGGTACTATTTGATTGTGCTATTTTGTGAAATGACATGCTAGTGCACTATAATTGTATTGTTGCATGTGTAGATTTTATCTGCTACCAAAATAATGGAACACTTCATATGCATCTAATGGAAAACAGTTCTTATCTATCTCAGGAACATGCATTTTTATTCATTGCACTTCTTTTCTGTTAGCTCCTTATTTGATTGAGTTACATGGTGAACATTCTTGTCACCCTCATTATTCACCAGAAACACACTACTAGACCTTACGGATTTAGGCCAATCCTCCATTTTCTCACATCAGTGGTAATATTTACGTTCATCATTTCGATGTCATAATATTGTACTAACTACTAAGAGATGGATTTTATTGTGTATTTTGGCATGATCAATATTTCGTAGCAGATTGATGTTTTCCAACGAAGGCATGATATTAAGTTAGCCAACAAATTAAACAGAGTAATTTTCAAAGGAATTGAATTATACTGTGATAATGTGAGTCAATTTTCTATTGACTTTGGAACTAATTTTAGTGCAGTGTTGTATTCTGTAGATCAAATCTCTTCTTTCTTGTAAATTTGAATTAGAGCTGACAATTTTAAACATTACCTGAAAACTTGACTTGACTCAAAACACATTAACAAAGATAAAATTCGAAAGTGACACAAGATAACCTTAATATATAAATGGGTCGACATAAATTGACCCATTTATTAATAATTTATTTTAGAAAGCATTAATCAATTTTATATTATATAACTTGACCTTTTCATTTTACACTTTATAAAATTATTTTAAAAAATATAGGATCCAATTGCATGACTTATTTATTACTCGATTAATACGACAAGAGTCACAAAACACAAATTACCAGCTCTAATTTGGATGAGATGAATCATAAATCTCTCTAGTAAGTGGATTAGTTGATTGATAGCAACCCAGAGAGGATCTCATTGAAGCCTATTAGACTGGTCTGGATCTCATGGAGCTAACTGAGTTACATTGGTTGTCTGTTCTTTTGATGGATGAGGCGGTTGTACTTTGCAACTTGCAAGTACTACAATAACTTATTCATATATACATTTAATGGGGAATGAAAAGAATTGTTACTAATGTGACTTTACAATGGGTTCAAATCTTGCTTAAGTTTCTTAAAGTTCCGTGGAAGTTGTGATCATTCTATTAACCTAAACTCATTCATCCTTTCTTGTTAGATTTTGTTTTAAAGTGTGGTATAACACTTTGTTGGGCTCATTCTTTATCATCAACTATTTCACAGGGATTAAAGATGCTTTGTGATTTTTGTTTTTTGTGACTTGTATTTATGAAAATTGTTGAACAAATCATTCATTTTGTTACCCTTAACAGTGAGACTACAAAGCGACCTCTTCTTGCTTGTGCATCTGTTCACCTAAAACATAAGGGGTTCTTGAAGTATACAAATGAAATCTCATCGTTGAGCCAACGTATTCTATTGTCTGGTCCGCTAGGTTCGCATTTTTTTTCTCTTGATGTTTAGTGTTTATACCACTTGTTTTGGATGTCCAACTAACACAAGCATGTTCTGCCAATCTGTGGATAGGATCTGAAATCTATCAGGAAACTCTGGTAAAGGCTCTTGCTAAGGAGTTTGGTGCTAGAGTGCTCATTGTAGATTGTCTCACATTATTCGGTGTAAGCATCTCCCATTGATTTTCTATTTGTGATTCAGTCCTGCTCGTAGTGTGTTGTACTTTCATTATTTATGTGAATGTTCACGTATTCTTACCGAACCAGGTTCTGTTTAGAGTAGCTTTAAAAGGATAATTTAACTAGAGTTTCTAATGGAATACTTGATGTTTCCGGCAATTTGTTTCAGGGATCATCTTCAAATGCTGAGTCCTTTAAGGAAGTTATGAAACTTGATAAGGCAAGTCTTCTTGATAAGCAACATGCTGGATTATCTGCCTGTTTGCAACACAAGAGACCAGTTTCTAGTGTTGAGGCTGATATTATGGAGGCATCTGCATTTGATCATGGATCTCTATCTAAGCAAGATGCTCTTGCTTCCTCTTTGAAATTCTACCCTTACAAGAAAGGTAATTTTTTCTTAAAAATTTAAATTTATGGTCACAACATTTCAAGTTTTGAGACAATCATTTCATTCCATTGCCCATAATAATGAATATTTTAAAAAATGATCATCTAGGTGACAGAGTGAAGTATGTAGGTCCGTCACAATCACCAGAAGTTCCTCAGGGTCCAAGGTTTGTGTTTTTCATACTCTAATGGATTTTTGGTTTTAATATATTCTCTATTGTGCTTCTGCTTAGGTTGTTTTTTTACCTTGTTTATTGTTATCTTAAATTCCCTTTTGGGATAAGTATGTTTCTTGGTCTTATGCCTTCTGCTGAAGGGATTGCTGCTTTTTCCCCTCAGGTGTTTATATTTTACTGGCAAATAAACAATTTAAAGAATATGAAATGCAATGTTGCTTCACACATTTCTTTTATCAAACTGAAAGCTGATGCTTCTTAATTGTTGGATTCAGGATAGAATGCTGTATATTGCTCATTTGTTCAGGATGATAAACTCAGGCATTTATCATCAACTCAATCAGCCTAATTATAGAAATGATTTCCATCCAAGCTACTATTAGAAAGTTTTTACTTTTGTTTGTGTGTTCATCTGGATGTGCTAATTAACAAATTTGGTTGGCTTCACATTTATATCTTGGCAATGATAATTTAAGAGCTAAGCTCCTTTTATTATTCTCTCTCATTTTGATTACATGCAGAGGTCCGAATTATGGTTATCGCGGAAAAGTATTACTTGTTTTTGAAGAAAATTTATCTGCCAAGGTTGGAGTTAGATTTGATAAGCATATTCCTGAAGGCAATGACCTTGGGGGTCTTTGTGAAGAACACCATGGTTTCTTCTGTGTTGGTATATGTCCTGCATCCAGCTAAATTTTGTTGCATAGTTGATTTTATGTAGATTTTACCAAAAAAATATTAATGAAACTCCTGGTGTCTTGTACTTTTTTCTCTGATTTAGCGGATGCCCTCCGGCTAGATATTTCTTCACGGGAGGATTCAGGAAGATCAGCCATAAATGAATTATTTGAGGTGGCTCCTAATTTCTGAAG
Organism: Kaempferia galanga; assembly: GCA_037974795.1. Classification (NCBI taxonomy): domain Eukaryota; kingdom Viridiplantae; phylum Streptophyta; class Magnoliopsida; order Zingiberales; family Zingiberaceae; genus Kaempferia; species Kaempferia galanga. The sequence goes on from JBBPFP010000032.1 coordinate 5,363,485, forward strand.
TGGTAGTTTCTTGTCTATTCCTTGTACTGATTTCTTTTTTTTATATACAGGTTATATCTGAAGAATGTCAGCGTGGTCCTTTAATAGTCTTCTTGAAAGACATTGATAAATCTGTTGCTGGCGGTGTAGATTCATACGTTACTATGAAGGTTAGGATGGACTCTTTGTCGCCAGGTGTTCTTATTGTTTGCTCCAATACCCAGGTGGATAGTCGCAAAGAGAAGGTAGGCTTTTGTGGTTACTTGCGTGATTATTTAACTGCATCGTCTGAATAAAAGACAATGTTAACTGTGTATACATGGCAGTCACATCCGGGTGGTCTTCTTTTCACAAAATTTGGAGGCAACCAAACTACACTATTTGATTTTGCCTTGCCGGTATGATTTTCCTTCAACAAAATTTTGTACATGTTGTTATTGGGCATTATATGTACGTAGTTCGTGGCATTTAGAAGGATTGCCAAGGTTTCATATGTTCATGGGAATCTCATTCATGCAAACCATGAGGATCTTATTAACACCAAAATTTTGATAATCTCACATTTGCTCTACTTGGAAGTGTTAATTCATTTTAATAAAATAATCTTCTCTTTCAATTATATATTTATTATATATTCATAATATACATATTTATATTATATCTAGCCACATACACATAATATACCTGATGATTGTAGTCTGCTTTCTGCATAGTTTGATAACTTTTCTCTCTGAGCTTTTTCTCATTTAGCCACATACACATTTTCTAACTTTTAACTTGGTGAAATGCCAGGATTGCTTCAGTAGGCTGCATGAGAGAAGCAAAGAAAATTCAAAAACAGTAAAGCAACTCACAAAACTTTTTCCTAATAGGATCATTATCCAGCCACCGCAGGTATATTGATTTAAAGATTTGCTGTGCTAATTCTAAAGAAAATTTTCTTCCACTTTGGGTAGAAAATCATTTATGTTCAAACTTTTCAGGACGAAGGTAAAGTTCCTGAATGGAAGAAGAAATTGGACAATGATGTTGAAACTCTTAAAGCCAAGTCCAACATTCAGAGCATCCGTTCCGTAAGTTATTATTTTGGACAAGATCCTATAACTTTTTAACAAACAATTTATACGCTCTATTTTCCTCTAATTTTTATTTTATCAAAGTTTGTATTATACAGCTATATTTTAAAGGAATTTTCATGGATCTTAGATATGATTTTTCTACATCATCATGGAAGAATAAGATGCGTAGCCATCCCCAAATACCTGGCATGTGTGGCCAACTTTCATTGCCAATTGTTATTGTGTCATTGTAATCCTGAAGTTGTTTGCATCCAACATCTATGCAGATTGCAGAACAATTCGTCTCCTCTGTTACCTTAAAAGCATTGGGAACTTAAGATTCTGCTGAAGAGTTGTACCGAATCAACTCTTCAGAAGTGATCTATAATTTTATAGACCTTATGTGGGTCCTCCATTTCTGACTCCATTCTGCTTGCTGTCATCCTTCATGCTTTCCCTTCCTCGCGTTGCTGCTATTTGGATAGGAATATGTGCTTTCCTTTTCCTGCAAGCGGTTTTGAGGTTGAACTAGCCTGACTGAGAAAATCCAGATCCAATTTGATTTCTTGTCCAGTGACCTTAATGAAAATTCATTGTGGATGAAGTTCTACTGTTTAGGATGTTTAGATGTTTACATAAATCCTTATGGGAATTCATAATATCTATCTATCTATCTCTCTATATGTAGATATCAATTGTCTATACTTAATGATTTCATCAATACTAATTTTATCTACAATTCCCACCAGTTTTAGTGTTTTAAGTATGCCAACTGTTATGTTACATTTTCTCAAATTGGCATTTGCAGATGACGTTTCTAAATTGAAATAAAAAATCTGAACTGTTTGTCAGCAGTTAATTTTACATTTTTTAAAGTTGTCTTGGCACTGTGGAAATTAAGTCAATTAACTAGTATTTGCCTGTATACATGAAGCTACTTGATTTCACGAGTATCCTTATACTTTTGTTAAAAAGTGAAGCTGCTTTTCCATTTAGATATTACAATTATTATTGCTGTCAAGCATTTTACTCTCGCATACCTAGGCCATCTAATATTAGCTTCATGCTCATTTTGTTGTACTTTTGTCAACCAATGTGTTTAGTGCCTGTTGATATTTAGCCTCCCATACTGTGTATGATTGTCATGAAAACTGAAGACCAAAAGGTTCCTCAGAATGATATGAAGGTATGAAGGAAAGATGGTGAAACTATTTAAAGAAGATTGCAATTAGCTTAGATGCATACATGGAAGTGGCGGTGGGTTTGAAATCTAATCAAGGTTAAGAAAGAAGATTGAAGAGAATGAAAATGTGTGCATTGCAGGATATGGTTCATCTTTGTGATGTTTGATGATCTTGGATAGTTGGATTATTGCCATAAAGTAAATTGTAGGAAGATCTGGCAAAGTTTTCTATGAAGAACACAAAAGGATCTGGATGTTTTTGTCTGAGTTATATTTATAGCTAAAATGGGATCAACAAATAGAAAGGTTCTTGCTATTGTTTGTTTCAGGACTTTGTTGGATGCATCTTATACATTTCGTGGGTTTAATACAGTATTTTGCATTTTATACATTGCTTGGGGTTCATATTGAATTCATATAATTATTATCTGTTGTTGACTCTATGCTAATTGTATCATTTGCTGCACCTTCTACTTTGACATTTTCTACAAATTTCTAGTTTTTGAATCGCATTGGATTTGAATGCAACGAGCTTGATCAGATCTGCATAAAGGATCAAACACTTTCAAGTGAAAGTGAGTGTCTTTTTTATATTCGAAGTTCTTTCACTAATTTTTAGTTTCTTCAGATTATCTTCAATCTGATATCTTTTTCAGGTGTTGATAGAATAATTGGTTTTGCCCTTAGCCACCACTTGAATAACAACACGTTTGAAGCATCTCCAAAGAAAACTAAGCTGGTTCTTTCAAGTGAAAGGTTGTCTTATTGTTTTCACATTGCATTAGATTCCAAGAATTATTTGCCTGACTGTAATTGGTGTTATGAACCTTCAGCGTCCAATATGGTTTGTCTGTGTTGCAAAACCTTCAAAGTGATTCCAAGGGTACAAAGAAATCACTTAAGGTGAGATGGCTAGCTCTTTTTCTGCTTTTTTCAAAGATATCATTTGCATGTCTCTTCTTGCTGATGCAATTTATCAAGCTAAATGCCTTTATTCCTTCACTATGTTAATCTACACTGATGAAATATCTGATGAGGTGTTATTTTTGATGTTATTTATCGCTCAAATCTTTCTCCCATTTGATGGCCAATATTTTGAGTTGTTCTTTCCTGAGTTCTCTCTTCTATTTTAGGATGTGGTTACGGAAAATGAATTTGAAAAACGACTTCTTGCTGATGTCATTCCTCCAAATGATATTGGTGTAACATTTGATGATATTGGAGCTTTAGAGAATGTGAAGGACACATTGAAGGAGTTGGTGATGCTTCCATTGCAAAGACCAGAATTGTTTTGCAGAGGGCAATTGACAAAGGTGTTATTTTATTATTATTATTAACTTTTAACACATTAAGAATTCTTATAGCCCATATCACTTTATGTTTTCTTCTATAATCCATACTTGCTCTTTTTCATTTATGTCATCGTTCTTTTACTCAATTGTTATGTGTTAAAGCCTGATGATGAATCGGACATCAAGAAACGTATATAAACAATCATGGATTTCTATGAAAAGATGAAGATATCATGATTTGATAAGTCAACACTTTTCCCAGCTTAAAAACTTAAACTGTTATGTTATCAATGAGCTCAATAGAGTACATTATATTCTAACATTCCCCTTCAGATCATGGTGGGTGACTAGCTACAATGGCCTAAATAATTATACATGTGAACAAACTAAATTTAACTGGCAGTATCTTCTTAGGCTAGCAAGATCCCAAGTCTGGAACCCTTTCAATTTTCATGAATCCAAAAAGCTTAAAATTCCCATCTATACTTTTATATTCTCAATAAAGGTTGTGCGAGTTTAGATAATTATCTTGTTAGCATGTTTTAAATAAATTAACCTTTGTATTCTTGTATTTGATAATTTTCCATGCCAACTTTGTAATTTGTGTTCACACATATATATTTGTTAGTTTGGACTTACTGAGGAATATTTGTCATAGCCATGTAAGGGGATACTGCTCTTTGGTCCTCCTGGGACTGGGAAAACAATGCTTGCTAAAGCTGTTGCAACTGAAGCTGGTGCCAACTTCATCAATGTATCAATGTCAAGCATAAGCTCAAAGGTTCGCTTTAAAACCATAATATTCTAAACTTTACAATTTTTTTAATGTTCTGGCCATTTCTAAATCTTTCTTTGAAACAGTGGTTTGGTGAAGGGGAGAAATATGTAAAAGCAGTCTTTTCCCTAGCAAGTAAAATTGCTCCTAGTGTTGTTTTTGTGGATGAGGTTAGTCAAGTTTGCTTTTTTTTCTTCATTTGTTATGCTACTCTTAGCTGCTGAAATCATTCTCCATGGAACAAAAATTGTTGATCTTCTTTCTGCTCTTCCTCTAACTAAAAATTTCTCATTCTTACTGCTTTTAGGTTGATAGCATGCTTGGGAGGCGTGAAAATCCTGGAGAACATGAAGCCATGCGGAAGATGAAAAATGAGTTTATGGTCAATTGGGATGGTTTACGCACTAAAGATAAGGAACGTGTTTTGGTGTTAGCTGCAACTAATAGGCCATTTGACCTTGACGAGGCTGTCATAAGGCGGCTCCCACGAAGGTAAAATTAGCACACTTTCCTGCTATGTAATGAATAAGCTTTTTCTTCTCATCATATTTTTACTCTTTCCACAGATTAATGGTAAACCTTCCAGATTGTTACAATAGAGAAAAAATACTCAAGGTAATATTGGCGAGAGAAGATTTAGCTCCAGATACCGATATGGAAGTTCTTGCAACTATGACTGATGGGTATTCAGGAAGTGATCTTAAGGTCTGTTTTTGCCAGTGTCTACTGTGGTGGTAGTTGGAATTTTGATTTTTCTTTTTCTTCATTCCATGGATAGAAGTATTAACGTTGTAGAACTTGTTTATCTCAGAATCTCTGCGTCGCTGCAGCACACCGCCCCATTAGAGAAATTCTTGAAAAGGAAAGAAAGGTGCGTTAAAACTTACAAGTACTTGGTTTCAAACTACTTTTGCTTTTTTTGCTCTAGACTTTTTATTCACCTCAATTGCAACCAGTTTTTCTTGATCTTGACATTACTTTTGTCCTGTGCGTTTGCACCTTGAACTCCATGTTTGATTGTCCGAATAATGCCTCTGTTCTTCTTAAACTAATTTGTCTTTTGAAGGCTTCACAAATTTGACTTTGCATTAAAGATAGAATGCAAACTTTCAGCGGAAAGTGGTTTCTTGTAATCTTGCATATGTTCCACATTTTAGTGTAGATTAGTCTTGAATTTGTTTTTCATTCTCCCACAATGCAGGACTTCGTATGATGATGCAAAATTCTGTTTGACAAGGTGTTTGATTATGTTTTTTTCCCATAAACTTTAAAACATTTGGTTTGGTATATGGTAATTCAGAAATACATTCCTCAGAGCGACTTAGATTTCAGTTCGTCACTAGACAATCAACTATCTTCTTGCCTACTATATTATAAGGATACCTTCAGCTGTTGATTGCCACTTCATCCTTTTCCTCCCTATGTGGTTATACCGCCTACTTTTTTCGGTTTCTTCCTCACCAATTCTTTTGATGCATGCTGTATTAATTCTGCTCAAAAGCATGCAATTCTGCAGGACAAAGATGTTGCATTAGCTGAGGGTAGACCCTTACCTGTCTTGCACAGTAGTGACGATGTTCGTGCTCTAAGAATGGACGACTTCAGACACGCACATGAACAGGTAATTTTTTCATTGTGTTATGTGAACTATCATTTTTGTTTTCGCTGATTTGCGAAGCTTATGTATGCATGATCCGCCTATGGTTATGAATCGTAGGTTTGCGCTAGTGTTTCATCTGAATCCTCAAATATGAGCGAGCTACTCCAGTGGAACGAACTGTACGGTGAAGGTGGTTCGAGGAAGAAAAAGCCACTCAGCTATTTCATGTAGCAAATTCAATGCATTGTACAGCTCTTCATTTTGGAAGCTCTTCCTTGGAAAAATCCGAGGATCGGCGGCCGTCATAGGCAAGCGCTTCGTCAAGTTCTCGTGTAACATACGCGTGGTGCGGCATTCTTATATATTTATTTTGATTATCTAATTTAGGCTAATTGAAGTAGGGAGAACCTCTTTGTTGGAATGCATTTCCAAGTGTATACACCACAGTTACAACAAGTGTTAACATTTATGATTAGACTTTGTTGACAAGTTCAACTTCATTTAGCTATCTTGTTCTTTCGATTTCTTTCCTTTTTTTTTATAAAAATAAAAATGCGGGAATGTTTTGGAAGAAGGTTTAAAAGTTTAAAATATGTTTATTTAATAATCTTCATTCGATATATTATCCATTTTACATATAATAGTTATCATTCTATATTATTTATCATATAATGCTAAATCTTCAGGGTTTTTTTGAATTTATTTGATTCTTTTAAAAAAGAAGTTTCTCGGCCTTTTGGAATCCTTGAGTTTCTGGGTCTTTGAATTTTAGATTTGAAATTGAAATTAAATTCGGGACAATCCACCAACGATCGAAAAACCCATATCGCCTAAACAGCGATTCTCTTGTTCATATTTTGTGTACTATTTCTGTTCCATAAGTTACCTATAACTATTTTCATCTCTAAATTTAGCAAAGGCAATTTAACTCCATTGTTAGATTTAACGACAGAACTTAGTTATTTGTTTTCCAATCGCTAACGTTAGCGAAGAAAAATTATTATGGTCGCTAAATTTGCGATGGAACTTAGTTAGTGATTTTTTTAGTCGCTAACATTAATGAAGAAAAATTATTACCATTGCTAAATTTGTGACGGAAATAAAAAAAAAATCTCTCTCTAAATTAGCGACGGAAATAAAAAATTCGTTGCTAAATAAAATTTTATGTTAAATTAGGGTAACATTTTGACAACAACCACTTA
>JBBPFP010000032.1:5386157-5400078 GCA_037974795.1 Kaempferia galanga
ATTGACCACTTGTGGCACAATTGCAGCAATATCATGTTCTTAGGAATAATATAAATAGAGCACTCACTTTCTCACAATTATTAGTTAGACATATAGCCTTCCAATTATAAATACATGGGTTATAATTTTTTTATAAAGCACCCTTTTTCAATGTCTACTATATTCTTTGTTGCCAAATACTCTTCCCCCACTACAAGCCCTTTCTTTCATAGGATTTTTGTTGCTCATCCTATAATTCTCTCACTACTTTCCTACCATCAAGGCTACATTTGATTTTAGTTCCACTAAGTTAATTTATTTCCAATACAAATTGAAACAATTTCACAGATACTGGTATTTTGTCTTTGACTAATTTATTTTCCCACACAAATTGAAACAATTTCAAATAATAAACAGATTAAGGTCAGTTATTAGTATGCATAGAAAACGATGTAGTCAAATATAAGACTCTAGATTATTCTATTATGTTGTCATCTAAAATACATGCAAATGACTGGAAAATTAACTCAAAAGAACAATGCAAGACAAATTTCCTTAAGCTCAGCATTAACATTATTATTGTATCATACCCATGTCTAATACAACACATGTCGGATCCTACACTTCACTTAGTCTTATGTTGAAATGGAACATCTTTGTTTTAAGCATCTACTAATGTACATTAGAAGTGTGCAGTTGAACATTATACGGCTTTTATATAAAACCATAGTAACATAATGAGCATTGTACTCATTGATTTATTTGTATGTCATATATGATATATCGCCAATTGTTTGTACAAGATGTAAGGCAGGATCCTCCTTCATTGTCAATCTAAAACCTAAAATTTATATACATACTTTAGTTCACAAGTTTGATATTATTTTGTTGATTGGTTAATCTAAGACAAATTTATCCACGTTTCTAGTACTTCTAAATTTAGTGAAGGAATAAAAAAAGATAATAAAAGCTTGTATATGGACCAAACTTAAAGAGACTTGAGATTTGTGACTGCAAAAATTGCAAATACCTAATTATTTGTTCCTTTCATTGTCAATCAAGTAGGGGGGAAAGTAATAGAACCCATTTCAATAGGAAGTATTGACAATGTAGAATTGGTATAAGCAAAGGTTTAGACTTTATTGATTCTACCTTTGTATTTTCTGTAGCGAAACCCCATTCAGGAGAGATTTCATGTATTTTAAACAGATTTCCTTGTGCTAATGCCAAGCTTGATTCTGTTTGAACAGGAGCTTCAAACTGACTCTGGTCAAACTGTGTATCTGGAAAAAAAAACTCACTGTTTACAACTGAAATAACATTTGTGGCTCCTTGTATTTGCAGATTATAGCTGGCTCCTTCACTATCTGCTTTAGATATAATGTGGCAAGGGTAGTGAAGAAGACAGGTCAATAAAGATGTCTGCCTGAATGGGAAACTTATTGTAACCAAAGACAGAGGTGGGCCATGTGGCAATTTTTGGTTTATGTTTTACTTTTTCTAATGTTAGTTCATGTTATCTCTGTTTTTTCCTTCCACAATTCTCTGGCATGCCAATTCAATTGAGATATGTCCAAATCTTAAGAATTATCAACAATTCAAATTTACTACTTTCCATAGTTTATATTTTGACTTTGAAAAAAGCTTAATAAATACCTTGTCGTTTAAAACTTTCAATGTCAAGATAGGTCAAGCTTTTGTAGTGTAAGATAGGACAAAACCTTTCTGTTTCTATACAAGAAAAGATACAGGTATGCCAAATATGGATTCAAAAGTGAAATGTCTGAATACTAATGAACATCACTATCAATTACTATGGACCATGTGTTACATCAGCATGTATGTGGGCTAAGCTTAGTTCATATACATTTTGTTGGAGAAAAGCATACCTGAATTAATCAATATACTGTCAGGTTGTGCTCCATCTGTGGTATGGCTATTTGAAAGTTTTGCAGGATGGATAAGTGCTTTTTCTTGAGTTGTAATTTCATAATCCAGAAGTTGTAGATAATGTGTTTCCACTTGACTGAATGGGAGCGATGTTTCCTTCGTAGAGGCTAAATCATCTTCGTCACTATCTAAACTTAACTGCTGTTCAAGCTTCCTTAGTGCTTGATTGAGTTCTGGCATTGATAATCTGTTGGACGATTCTGCTCTGTCCATTTTGTTTAACTGAAACATCTTGAGATCCCCTATGATAAGTTGAGAACTGACTTCTTCTGCCAATCCAGTACTGCTTGAGTTTTTGCCAGTATCATTAAATCCAGTGTCATGAGAAAAGTAATTTTCTTGATTATCACAGTATCTGAGAGTTGGACCAGAATCATTTGATCTTAAGATTGATTCAGGCATGCATCTTCCCTGCATTGCAGAACCATAAACAAGTATAAAACACCTCTTATGGTAACTTAAGTTCCTAAAATAATTTTCTCAGAGAATAGTGCAAACAAGAGAGAGCACACAATCAATATTTTCAACCCCAAAATCCCCTAAAAGGATTATTTTCAATAGCACCATGTTCAGGTATAAAAGTATAAATAAAGAGTTGAAATAGTCTAATCAAATGATGTTTTTTACTGGATCCCTCTGAATAGACAACTCAGAGAACCTGCTATAGTTAATCATTTCACAATCACTTCAGGTCTATAGACTCTATACTTTGAAAGTCAGTCGTTTTCCAGATATACACATCCATAATTTCATGGGTTGGTTTCCTAAGGAAAATATGTGGATAAAAGATCCTCCCTGCATTAAAAGGAAATGTACTGTTAATCCATCCAGGGAAAAGGTGTAATCTAATTGAACTGATCTTGCATTTAAATACTACAAAACTTCATCCTAAGCAGGATAAAAGTAATATATTCCTTCCATTATACTATGAAGCCGCCAAATACTACAGGCAATGCCACCCCTTTTGTCCTTCCTTCTCTTTCAAGAACAAGAAAAGAAGTGAATTCTCAAATCAGGTTTGAACTTTGATGCACAACTTTAATAAATCCAAATAGGTTCCATTCACATGGAAAAGCTGCTCATGATAACAAGAGCTACAGAAATGAAAATGAAAATGAAAATGAAATTGAAGAACTTCATAAGAAGGCTTAACTCAACGTCAACAATCAATGTTAATCCTAATCTACAAAAGCTCAAACAAGTAAGATAAAGAAAGGTTTTTAGAGAGACACCTAATGGATTGAATATATCTTAACCAATTTCTTTCAGAATTCATATTTCCTTTTTCAGATGATTAATATGAATCCTTCTCATTTCACACTAGAGCACTCTAAGTAACAAGACATAAACAGCAGAAAATGAGCATCATCCATGTAAAACCTTGAAGCAACATACCTCGACAACATCTCTGTAATGTACAAGAACTATGTGCTCAAAGGCCCTGCAAGCAAACATTGAATAAGATATCTAAAATCACAGCAACATGGCTGAAAAAAAACACATCCTGAAATTGTATTTAAACGATTAAATATTCCAAACATTATGAAGAATATCATGAGGATTGAATTTTTTGAAATTCAATAGGCTTTCATCCATATCAGTGCCCTTGAAATACTTGACATATGGATATTGGATTATGTATCTTGTCATACTACACCTGAAATAATACTATGTTCATATTAGTCTTGAACCATAAATCTCAAGTTAGTGATTTGCATGCGATAATTGAATTAATGCACCCTTATGAATTATGAGAGGAGAGAAGAGAAGAGATGAAACTTGAAAGACAACACAATGAGCTCCATGCTACACTGGATGGCACAAGGCAGAAATGGAGTGGCAATACAGAGAAGTTGAGCATGACAAAATGAGTTTAAAAAAAATAATGGTGAGATATGCGAGAAAAAAAATGATATTTAAATCAATCTAGAGTCCAAGAACTAATTCTTACCTATTGAGGTTTAATTAAGGCTAACTAATGGATCACTAAGTTAATCAGGAGTAACTAGTAGTATTTATGACTGAACCAGTAAACCTTATTTCCTGGTTTTGTGGTATCTGAACCAAATTTGGGTTCAAATTGAGGGTAGATTGGCTAATTGAAGGTTGTACTAGGTGGAAATGAAATTTGCATGTGCTTTGGGTTTAAATCAAGCTTGAATGAAGCCCAATCTAGATGAGTCTTAGATGAACCGGAATTGAATCAGTTAGATTTGGTTGTCTTTTAGTGTTTTGAGTAGAGAACCTTAAGCCCTCTTTTATCCCCCATGCCTCATCCCCTACCCCACTTCTCAAATGCACCAATCAGTCAATGTTGCTGTCAACATATTGCTCGTCCCCCATCATTCAAATGGTCTCACAAACACCAACTTCTGCTGTTGTTCCCATCACCACTGCTGCCCTTGCTTGTCGTCGGCAGCACCAGACAACCCTTCCACCAAAAAAAATAAAAAGAAAAAAAAAACTACTCTCAAGCAGCAACAAAATTCTCCCAAGAAGCAGTCCCCCACTCCCCACTTCTCTGCCCTTTCATGCAGGGATTGAGCAGCAACCCTTCTCTGTTTTTAAATAAGTGTAAGAAGCATTAGTTTACATGTTATTTTGAAAGTTGTTCCTCATTTCCAGTAGCACCTGAGTGAGAGAGCGAGGAATGTTCTGCAGCAATGAAGGAACCATTTCTTCCTCCTACAGCAGCTAATTAACATAAGCATGGCGAATCGCTAAAGGTTTTCTCATAGTGTGAATCAGTAATTGCATTTGATAATATTAAAGTGATTTTGGTAGTTTGTGTTCTTGCTACATTGATGTTTCCAGATTTGCATGTGCTGAAGAGATCATCGCGCAGTCTCATGGGTTTAAGTAATACCAATGGTTATGAAGGTCCATTTGGGTTGTGCCACTAATGGATGGTCTAAATACCGGTTGACAGGTAGACTGCTCCACACCAAATCCATCTAGCATGAATTGATATTTAAAAAATGTACATTCCAATAACTATATGGGACAAATTAAAAATAGTCATAATTGATCTTCTAGGCCATAGACTCATGAAAATGCCCTCGTATTTGCTACCAAAAAAAAAAAAATCTCACCTTTTTGAGTTGTTCCCACTCAATATCTGAATTGTTAACCGGTGGCTCATATCTAAGTGAAGGCCAATACGAGAAACGTTACGGATGAAAAGAAAGAAACAATGGAAAATTTCTATTACAGTTTTTTCGTAACAGAATTTTAGAATTCTGTTATGATTTTTCGGGTCTATTTTGGCATGTTGGGATTTGGGCACTATTTATAGCGATCATTATGAACCTATTGGCAGTATCATTAATATGATGAGAACTCTTTTGTGTAGACAGAATTCTAATAAAGTTCAACCGTTTTGTGGAGTAATTCTTCTTCTTCTCCTTCTTATTCTTCTTCCTCGTGTCTGCCCTTTCTTGTGCATCTTTGTCTGGTTGCTATACATGATCTTTTACTCTCTTCCTCTTAGTGTTAGAGGTTGAGAGGTGTTGCCGATTCTTTGCGCAACAGAATTCCTCTTTAATTCAACTAAAAATGCATCGATATGGTAAATCCTAAGTTCAAACTATTATGTCAAAAATACAAATTATCTCATAAATTCAAAAAATAAGGTTTATAATTGATAATTACCAAAATGGTAAAACTTGGTTAAATTCCAACATATAAACCTAGTTGAATTCAACCAAATGCACAAAAGAAAGAGGTTGCAAAATAGTTTGATCTTAAACTAACAAACAAATCATGGTACGGGCAAAAAAAATGAAAAAAGGTCAAAGGGCTAAATTGCATGCCAATTTATTTTTCAATAGATGCTGCATGAGTAAAAGAATAGACTATAACAATGAGTTTGCATGTAAATCAGAATAAGGGAATTATGTTTCAGCAAATAAACTATCAAGAAATATTTATGATTAGAGCTTACGGATGAAGCATCCAATAACTCCTCCTTTGGAAATTAGAATTTTCCTCTCCACGAGCATAATAACAGTTTAATGCTTCAGAATTTCCAACCTGTTAATGAGAGGACATATAGACAATTAGACATCATCATAAATACAGTCAAGTCCCAGTTTTATTGGGACAGTTAGGACTATAAAATGATGAATTAGCAAAAACGTGATAAAGCAATAGTTCTATGATAAATAAACTATTATAGTTATAATAAAATCAGAACTTCTCTTTGAAGCTGTAATGTAACAAAAGGAAGAAAACTGACAACTTGACTCTGGTAATAAAAATATAATTGTTTGTCTTGTTCTATGCTGATGGTAGAGGAAAACAAAATAACAAACAGAGATGGTATGGGTTCTCAGATATGCTCAATAGCACCATTTGTGGTTTGACCCTAAACCATTTGACGCCAACACTATGGAAGATTTGGCAATTATCAATCAGACTTAAATTGTGTTTTTTTTCCAATATTCTGAGGCCCTTACCAGAGACCTAAATTTACATATACCTGGCTTGAAATCAATCTCTACGTACCCACTTTATCTTCTACAAGGGTCCCATAGATAAAGAATAATCAAGACTCAATCTTCTGTCTGCTTTTCTATATATTGTATTGCAGAGTCTTAGCCTGATAAATATTCTGTGATCAGTATTTCAGATAAAATTTTACAACCATTTGTCACAGATGCAGAAATAGGTAACTCTTCTCGCTTCTACTGCTGTTGAGAACTAGCCTCTCAGTCCACATTCTTCATCCTGTGACACCTAAGTAGTTCATTGCTGACTTCCTGGACAACACTGGGAAAGTTACTGTAGCAAAAAGGCAGGTTGAAGGATGTCACTTTTTTAAATCATTATTAATTACCATTAGGGGACTAGTTGTAAATGTCACACAGGACTAAAGTGTAATATTACAATGATAAATATTATATACAGGTAGAAGTACTTGCGAGATAGAAATTAGTTGTCACTTTATTAAGGAGAAGTACAAACCAAGAAATTGTCATATCATTTGTCAGTGATAATCAGTCAATAGATTGCCAACCGAGTCTATATATACTAGATAGAGAAAACAATCCAACTAATTTCCACTGACGTTTACAATTCCTTTGTAACTTGCTTCTGTGGAGCAAACAGCATGGTTAAGATGCCCAAGAGGAAACTAGGTCCTTGGATTTATAGAGTATAGGATTCTTCTACAGCATAAACTAATCAAACAATGAATAGCAATAAGCTAACAGACTTATGCAATGGCTAGAAAAAATTTCCGACCTCAATACTCTTCATGTAAGGATGGACAGAGCACATGAGCAGTTAGACCTGGTATATTATATGGAGCTGCATGTTAGGCTATGACTTAAGTACATGAGCAGAAGATGAGAGTTGCAGAGATGAGAATGTTAAGGTGGATGTGTGGACATACAAGAATGGACAGAATAAGAAATGAGAGCATTAGAGAGAAAATCGGAGTTGCATCAATTGAGGGAAAACTCCAAGAGACACATTTAAGATGGTGCGGACATGTACTTAGACGACCAATAAATGCTCTAGTTAGGCGATGTGAAACTATGACAAACACGCATACCAAACGAGGAAGAGGAAGACCAAAAAAGACTTGATTAGCAACAATAAAATAAGATAAAATTTATTTAAGCATAAATGATGATATAATAGAAGATAGAGCTCAATGGCGTAAAAGGATCCATATCGCCGACCCCACTTAGTGGGATAAGGCCCCACTTAGTGGGATAATGCTTGGTTGTTGTTGTAATACTCATGTAAATCTGGGATAATTTGGGATGTCTACAGGTAATTTTTACCTAATATAAGATTAAGTAGACTACTAAAACATTAGTGAAGAGAAACCTAGCCAGATAGAATATAGTCAACAATATTATTTCCTAATATTCAGGAACTATAGTAAAAAAATTCAAGATCTTAAGGTATTCCAGTTTCCAGTATCTATGTTAATGGTAGAAAGATGACTTCCAAACAAGTCATATAGCTAATAAAGCAAACCAAAATATTAAAAAATAAAAAAAGGATAGATTAATTCAATGGACTAAGGGAGTACAAGGCCAATGCATGCCTAAACCTAAAAAATGGAGAGGCCTTTCCATAACTTGTATCTATGGTCACTATGGTCACTCAGTTTGCATTGAAGAAGCCTTTCATGTTGCATGATTAGCCATCAAGAGAAAATACTGAAAACAATAAAGAAAATGTTTTAACAGGCAAAGCATGCAAACCTCAAGATATAATAAGAAGTAACAGCTTTGGAAAATCATGCAGAGTTCAGAAGTGTTATCTAATAAAATGATAGAAAAAGGTTTTTTTTGCATACAAGAATCATACAACAAGCAAAGTATGCATTGATTTGCCATTTCATGGATAATTATTGAAAGCAATAAAGTAAATATTTTAACCAGGCAAAGCATACAAACCTCAAGAAAGAGGAGAGAAGAAAAAATAACAGCTAAAAATCATCCAGCATCCAAAGCATTATCTAAAAATATGACGCTTGTTTTTCTATACCTTAAGACGCTCATGCCCTTCACGAACTGTATTGCCATTTGACTTTTTCCGCCACAAGTGTCCATCATTACGAAAATAGCGAAGCACCCTACGGTTGAAAAGGAATAAAGAACCACCTATCAAGAAAATTCATAAAATCAGACCAACCTTAAACATAGAATAATGTAAATCCTAATTAAGCACAAGTTAGTAGTATTTAATTACTATGTGGCTTTTGAGGGGGTCTCTCTGTTATCTTTAATTTCTCATGATTCTGCAGGATATACAGAACTTCTACAGGCTTCAACCACCGTATTTGAGCTTCTCGAAACAACTCAGTTATATCAAACCCTGCAAACACAAACGAGAAAAATTAGGTTAAAGTAGTTCATGCTTTCCAATAAAGAGACTGACACTATACACACATAAGATAAAGAGCAATATAAGGCATGAAAAGCTAGGAGTTAAGTCAAAGCAGATGAATTAAAAAGGTCAATTTGTACTATTTATTCTATTTTAGGCATTGGGAGGTGTATTTGGTTCTGATGACCATTACCAATACAACTGTCGAGGAACACATGATATGCCCTTATTATCTCCATATGGCTCGGGTAGTTATAGGTTGTTTTCCTTTACTTATTTTATACCTTTAATAAGATGTGGCTAAGTTGGTGCTAATTATCACACATCAATATTCATCACAATAATTATCCCCAAGTATTTGGAGTCAGCTACATAGATATTGAATATATTTGTAATACTTGAATGTCTTAAATTTCCTGCAATTTTTTTGACTAAAGTATTCCTTGGTATTCCTCCACCCCTTGCACCCTTAATTCTAATCAGAACAGTACAGCTTGATAAATTATGATGAGCACGTTCATACTAGCGTAGTGTATTTTATTTCATTTTATCATCTATGTTGAAATTACACTTCTCCTTTGGTATTAGTATTTAATTTTAAATCTTTCTAATAATTTCATTAATCCATCTTAGTATTCTCATCTATAGTGCATTAAATTTTTGGAAGTGTTAGTTTCTAATTGTTCATCACTATGATTTCTAAAATATGGCAAATTGTTTCAATAGTTTTATAGATTTTTTTTTTTTTATGCAGGGTCATACAGTGTTAGTAAAATACTCTAGATGCTTTGTTTCATTTAAACCATTCATTCTTTTTACTATTATGTATACCATCATCGATATTGTTTTATTGAATAATGGACCTGACATATCAAAAACTCAATTACAGTAATTTTATTTTTATCCATCGTAGCTATTCCCTTATTTTCATATTATTGGAAGTGCATCTGTGTTTGCAGCCTTAAAACTTTTTAGATTTTCTTTTCCCTAAAAAACAAAAATCTGGAAAGCTAAAGAAAAAGAGGCATTTGTTATCTCCTTTTCTTTTAAAAAAGAAACGAAAAACCTGGGGAAATAGCCCCAAAACAAACACAATCATACCACAATTCAAGCTTCGAGTTTAGTGAATCTACACTCAAATTTATATGCAAATAACAAAACTAAGTTGGCTTATCTTTTTTAATAAAAAGATAAAAGCTCCACTGTGGTGCTTGATGAAAATCTACAATTACAAAAAAAAAATGATTCTTACACTCTTAGTAGTTCAAAAAGTAATCATTATATTACAGTGAAAGTTGAATATTTACTTCTCTTTTCATCAAAATGATTGTCTACAGACTGATAAACTTTTTCAAAGTCAAACAAAAAAACATGTGCAAATCATATTCCCTTCTCTATATTTCTACTTTAGTTGTCTTACTAAAAGAAATATCATTTATAGTTAAATTAGTGAACATAAAACCAAATTGATTTTCAAAAATGTTTATCATCTTAATCTCTCTAATATTCATGTTTATTCTTATAAGTTAGTATTGGGAATTTTCCATTATTGTTCAATCATCTACCTAAATGTCAAATATTATTGAATAACTTAGCTAACAAATCACTTTTGTTCCTAATTTTTTTTCCAAATTTAGTAGAAAAATCACTTTAGTACAACTTTGAATGTGCTAGATCTAACATTATTAACAAATCTATTATTCTATTCATACTAAATAAGGTTTGAGATTTCATTCCTGAGCATTTTGCTACACAACAAGAATATGATATGTGCCAAGCATGCCGGTGTGTGTGTCAGAGGCATTGAGGGGGAAAAGGAAGGAGTCGCTATGCAAATTGAGATATGTCATTACAGATGAAGAAGTTTCCAAGACCTACCAGCACTAGCATTTTAACAAAAGAAGAAGAAGAGAAGCTTGTGGCCTATACAGAGGAGGAGGTTTGCCATCATTGTTGGTGCTAGAGGTAGTCACAAGAGTTCTGTGTGTCGCCTTGAATCTCGCTTGTTGTTGCTGATGTTAGATGTAGGCGAGGAAGTGTTGTGTCTCATTTCACATGAAGTCTTAGATGCTGGAGAAGAAGAATATCATGAAATCTTGCCCTTTCATTTCACCCATGAAATCTCATGTTGCTGGAGTCAAGGATGTCACAATTGTAAAAAGCCTTGCACCTTCCTTTGTGTCTCGATTTATGTTGTGTGTTGCTCGGCGAGTTTCTTTCATGCTATTAGTCAAATATTGACTAGTGGAGCATACCATATGTGACACTTTATAAACTTTTCATGTAATTTGGTCAAGATTTCTAGCAAGTGGAAAAATCTAATTGCTAAGATTTTGTCACTTGTAAAAGAGATCAAATGTTCCCAAGTCTTATCTTCTTCACTTCTTTCCCAAAATTTAAAGGCTCCATATATTGTTTTATATTCTCCTATACGCACTTCCCACATGTTTTACTAGTATAAATTTCAGCCATGTGTATATAAGAATGATTCTATTTTGATTTCAATCATACTCAAGGAACATAAGCATTTATAACATTTGTTGTCTCATTTCCACAAATAGAACATTAGTACAATAATTTACTTTCAATCCTCTTCACTTTGACAATCTTAGTCTTGTAATTTTTGTTTTCAAAATACCTTTTCAATTTTTATATTTAACTTCTCTCTGGTACATCATATTTTAAAGCCTATATTCTAACTATTTCTTTAGATTTTTAACCTTTCCGATAAGCTTAGAAGTTTACTTTTCTCCTTATCATTGCATATCCCAATACTTTTTTTTCTTTAAAAGTGTTCTTACATTCTAAGTTGACATCTTAATCCTATAAATCATACACCAGTTTTTTTATCCACAATAATACACAACAATGCAAAAACTCTTTACTATTTTATGTCACATCTAGGCACTAATGTGATGGAGGTTAGATCTCTCGCATCATTTACTAATAGTCTTTTTAAATAAAAGAAAAGGGGCTAGACTTGTTGATCCAATAACTGGACCTGTCGAAGAGGTGACTCATATGCTCGAAATGAGACACGACCATGCTCAATGGCATAACAAGGCCGTGTAGCTTCTGAGAGTGAGACATCGCACGGAAAGACATCATCACATGGTCATGTTGTCAAGCACAGCAAGGGCGTGTAGCTTTTGAGAGTGAGACACCGCACCGAAAGACATCAATCACATGGTCGTGTTGCCTGGCACGGCCTGGTCGCGTCGATGGGCATGGCATGGTTGTGTCCGGTGTTAAGACCAAAAGAATTCACATATCTCTACAATGACATACTATTGTCCATTTAGGCCTAAGATTTATTTTTGGACTTACCCAAAATGCCTCATAAGATATGTTCCATCTTATAAACCCATAATCTTTTCATGAATTTTTAATGTGGGACTTTGATTCTAATGAAGGACCTCCATTATTCTCATGGTCTAGACCTCTCTTCAAGCATCTGATCACCCTTTACATGCTCTAGGCCTCCCCTCAAGAATCTGGTCATTATTAACATGCTCTAGGACTCCCCTCAAGTATCTGATCAATCAAGGTCACTCCTCTCCTCTAAGACTTTTTCACCACGTAGGGTTCACTCCCATAATTTCCACCAAGCATCCGATCATCCTTGACCTGCTTGGACTTTTCACCACCTAGAGTTCACTCCCAGGATTTCCACTAAGTATCTGGTCACCCTTGATATGCTTGAACTTTTCGCTTAAAGTTCACTCCATTGGGAGCCCCCACCTCTTTCGTTCAAGGCCACTCTTCCACCCATATGGCTCGATTTGAAACTAGCTCTGATACCACTTGTTAGGACCAAAAGAATTCACAATGGTATGATATTGTCCACTTTGGGTCTAAGCCCTCATGGATTTGTTTTTGGGTTCTACCCAAAAGGCCTTATTATAATGAAGATATCTTCCATCTTATAAACTCATGATCTTTTCCATTATTTCCAATGTGGAACTTTGATTGTATTCTCAAGCTTCGGGTTTGAGAGAATTGGCACGCTCGTGCCACAGACATGCCACCTGACACAACCTGGCCATGTTTGGTCATGCCCCACGCTGGAGGCACTGAGTTGATCGGGATTTATGGTATTACAGGTATTTTAGGTCTAAAATACCAAGTATTGCTTGGGTTGCATATATAGGATAATGGTAACTCTAAACCTAATCCTAATATAAAGTTCTTGGCCATTTCGTGGAGTAGGCATATCGCCGAACCACGGTAAAACTTCTCTTCGTCTTCTCTCCTCTCTTGATTCTTCTTCTTCTTCGGTTTCTCCTTTATGGTTCTTTGATATTGTTGCGCCGCGATCTCAACAATTGGTATCAGAGCCAAGACATCATGTCTAGGATCTCTCCAGCAAAGTTTGATATGGTGAAGTTTGATGGAACTGGAAATTTTAGATTACGGTAAAGGAGGGTTAAAGATTTGCTAGTACAATAAGGCACGATAAAGGAACTAGGCGAATGAAACCAGAAGTGATGGAAAGGTCAGATTGGGAACTACTGGTGAAGGCAGTAGCAACGATCAAGTTTTGTCTAATGAATGATGTGATGTATCACATTATGGATGAGGAATCACCGGTGGCATTTTAGCAGAAACTAGAAAGCTAATACATATCAAAGTGGTTGACAAACAAGTTCTATCTTAAACAAAGATTTGGGCTTAAGATGTAGAGGGCACAGATCAGAGTCAGCACATTAACGTTTTCAATCAGATTGTAAGTGATTTGAAACGAGTTGATGTGAAGATTGAAGATGAAGACAACACGCTAATGTTGTTGAATTCTCTTTCGTCATCTCCTGTGTATGAGAATTTGGTTATGAATCTAATATAGGGAAAGAACCTTTTTATTGTAACGACCTGGCCCGGCCCATTCAGCGGCCCATTTAGCGACCCTCGTGGTCGTCGACCGTCGACCGTCGGTCCGTCGACCGTGTCGTTACTCATATGGACTTCCCACCCCTGGAAGTGAGTTTTTGCCTTCCCAGGATTCGAACTCTAGACCTCCAGGCTAAGTACTAAAGTTTATGAATCCTGATACCAAGTGATCTTCATAAACTTCATACCAGGATTCATAAACGTTAGTACTTAGCTTGGAAGTCTATAGTTCGAATCCTGGGGAAGGTAAAAACCC
>JBBPFP010000032.1:5417150-5433864 GCA_037974795.1 Kaempferia galanga
TATATAATCTAGCATTGTCCTTAAAGACTATAAATAAATAATTCTTATATAAAATATAATCTAACCGATTATATTTTATATAACCTAACCGATTATATTTTATATATAAAATATAATCTGTTAGATTATATTTTATATAATCTAACAGTACAATGGTTAAAATATAAAAGTTTGCTATATATATAAGATTTAGAGGTTAAAACTTAGCGCATCCGAGCATATATCGCCCCTATGTCTTAATTAGTTGCACTAAAGGCTAGTAGCTATATGTGATTTACTTCATTCATATTGACCTGGGGACGGGTTAGCTGAGGTGCTGGGGCCGACGAATCTTTTTTTTTTTTTTGCCATATCATTGTGCTATGATAAAATATCCCTTTTGATGTCCCTCAAAATGGAAATGGAATGGAAATAAGGATGAAGATTTAATCCCATAGAATTGGCTACAGGGATTTCGTGATTAAACCGAATTAGGGACATGATCCCATTGCCATCACTACTTGCTTGTATCTAGAGTTGTCATGTGGGTCGACACTGTAGCAGGCCGGCCATTTAACGTGATAGGGTGGGCTGACCCATCTTCTTTACCGGTTAGGAAATTCCCAACTCAACCATGACAGATTGCAGATTAGATGGGTCAACCTACCAACTTATTAAAAAATATATATATATTAAAAGAATTAAAAATTTTAAATTTAAGTTATGAATTAGACGAGTTTAGAACGGTAATGAAGTATATTTTTTTTTGGGTGTTTATTGTCTTAAAAAATAAAAGATGATAAATTCAGTTAGTCTCATTAACTATCTCTTGGAGTAGTCGGTTTGGTCCTACGGAAATTTTCTACTGACCATTAGAGTAAATTGGAAAATAGTCACAGTAAACGGCTAGGAAACTCAGTGTCCCTTAGTTGTGAGTCTCATTTAGAGAAATTTTTTTTACAAATATACAGTAGTTGAAAATAAAATCATGACTACTTAGGCGACAACTGAACACCTTTCAATCGTATCATAGCATCGGGTCAAGGATGGAGCCAAGCTTTGTGCTGCCCAGGCTCTAGCTCAGGTCTAGACCCAAATATCCCTTTATTTTATTAATAATTCCTTCACATTTTCTCAAATTTTAAATAAATTCTATACTATTAATCCGGATCGCGATCAGTCCTGCGTCAGCTCTGGGTCTTTTTAACCCGAATAAAACTAAAGTAGATTCTCTGATCCATAATTTTTAGTCTTTCTTAGTCTATATTAAAAAAGTCGTTAGATTAGAACAGGAGTAACCAATATATAAATTTTTATCTAATCCAACGACTAGGGGATCGTCTGGAATAAAACCTAATATAGGGTTCCGCCATTGCGGAGGCAATTAATATTTAAATGAGAAAGAAGGGAGAGGCGGTATAATGGAAATGCGCGGTTCCGTAACGTCTCACTGTCGCCGTGGATGAAACCTCGCTCTCTGCTCTCTGCCCAGAAAAGTTAAGGTGGTAGGTCATTGATCCATTTCTCAGTGGCACTGAGCCCACTCGGAAATGGAGGCGATCGCTTCCATTGTTCCATTCTCCTTGTCGCCAGGGGTCGCAGAAAGGTACGTACCACTTCAATTTTCCGTTCCAGCAGCGAAACTAGGGTTCTTTCTTTCCTGTTCGTTTGGATTCCACTTTACGTAAAAACCTTTTCTGTGGTCGTTTAATTACGGTGGGTAAGGAGGCTATTAGATGTTGCCAAAGATTGGATCTCGTTAATGAGGGAGGAGTGAGTGGTTTCCATTTCGGTTCGCAACGCCAGCTTGAGAGGCTTCATCTCTTTGATTGCCTTGCTTGGGAAACAAGAGCACCTTCCTTAATGTTGCAATCTTCCATGTCGGGTGAGTCCATAAACCAGAATAAAATGCTTTATTCAGTTTAGGATCCTGAATGAGTTTGCTTCCCAGCCACTTCTCTGAGCCTTGAAATTGAAGTCTCGGGTGATCCGTGCTTTCTGCCCTGCTGGTTATTTGAGTCACAGGAAGCATGTGCGTTCAGTTCTTGTATCAAATAATGTCTCAATTTCCGACCTGTTTGATTTCACCCTAAACAATTTTGATATCCTCCGAAGTTTCTTTTAATCCTTTTTTTTCTTTTCTGCTTTGGGCCCTTCTGTTTTCTGACAGATCTTGAATTCTTGATGGCTAGTTGACTATGATCTTCAGATCATGAAAGGGCACTTTCAGCATCGAATTCTTGAGATTTTATAGAGATTTAAGTTGTCGAGATGTTATATTTTGCTCAGTAACTTTCTATTGTTGATTTGAAAACTGTCTCCCCTTTGTTATTATTCTTATATGCTTTAGAATTGCTTTCAGATGGCCTCACTGGTCCCGGGTGTCCTCATCAAGCTGCTCCAGCACGCGAATAGGGATGCCAAGGTTGCCGGGGAGCACCGGTCTTCGCTCCTTCAGGTTGTGAGTATTGTTCCTGCTCTTTCTGGAACAGATTTCTTTACCAGCAAAGGCTTCTACCTCAAGGTCTCTGATTCTACCCACGCAACATATGTTTCCCTGCCTGATGAGCAAAATGAACTCGTCTCGAGTGATAAGATCCAACTAGGCCAATTCATTATTGTTGATCGCATCAAGGCAGGCTCCCCTGTGCCCGTTCTTAATGGGGTGAAACTGCTCCGGGGCCGTCACCCTTGTATCGGAAACCCTGAGGATCTCATTGCCACCAGTTCACTTGGTTTCCTTGATCCAGAGAAACCAAAGCCAACCACTGAATCAAAGTGTAATCCTAAAGCATCTTCAGAGAATGAAAAGAGCAAATTAGGAAACTATAGGACAACTGTTAAAACACAAGAAGCACAAAAGAAAAAGGATCCCCTCAGTAGGTTGGAGGCATCACTCCCTAAACAACTGGCTAATGGTAAATCGGAGAAGAAGGATGCTTTCACTGTGAGGTCAAAACCAATGAACTCAAGTCGCCCTTTTTGCTCTCTGCCTACATCATTTAAAAAGTTCTCCAATGAAATTAAGACTCAAGCAAGAGCAAAAGGAGAACAAAAATCATTATCAAGGTTTGGTCTCTTGGAAAAGGCAACCTCTGTCTTGAAAGGGAACACAGCTGGTAGGAAACCTTCTGCTGGGAGCTGCTTAAGGAATTTGGTCCCAACCATTGGGCTAGGATCCAAAGCACTACGAAAGAGTTGGACAGGGAATACGGAGCCAAAGAGAAGGGATAGTTCTTCCTTGAAGACAACAAATTTTGATAGAATAACTGAAACTAGACGTGCTTCTGTGAGTTCATTCTAAATGATTTCTTTTTTGAGTGTTTTTTTTTTTTGTTGCACTTTGTTTGAGTTGCTTTGATTTACAACCTTATGTTTTGATACAAGATCTCTGATGTGTATACTTTATCCTTTGTTTATTTCTAGTAGAAATCATAATGTCAGTAGCAGTTTAACCGAGGTTCAGAATATTTCTGTCGTGGTAACTTGCAGGTTCCTCTACAGAAGTTATCAACAAATAGTAAACTGGTAACTAAGGAGGACATTAAGATCCAATGTCCTGCAAAGAGGAGCACTACAAATACTAGAGCAGATGATTCAGATAAGTCATCAAAAAAGGACACTTCTAAGACAAAGAAGCCTTCAGAAACCGCAAACAGTATAAATCTCTCTAACTTAGTCAAAGTTGTTCCTGCTAGTAAAAGATGGTCAGATGGCACTGTTTCATGGGCATCTCTTCCATCATCTCTATCAGAACTAGGAACGGTATGATTGATGTATAAAATCACAACAATAGCATCTTTATGTAAATTATTGAGATTGTTCCACAACACTTTGCTTGGTCAAGAGTTGGTGTTTTCTAATTTGTTCAATACTACAACTTGGTCCAATTTATGCACTAGGTTAGATCAACACAGTGTCATTTACTGTCTGGACTGAGAGCATTTTGATATTTTAGGTGCTCTTGAAGTATAGGGATGCTGCTAAACTAGCTGCCGTTGAGGCCTTACAAGAAGCTTCTGTTGCAGAGAGTTTGATCCAGTGCTTGAGGTAAATTCTCTTTCTAATATATTGTTATTTAATGGGTGTTGGGATTTCGAATACAATTTATACATCATTCTAGAACTGTCAGTTCCAATCATCTCGACTGATATGGAGAATTGGGTTAAGAAATAATATGTTTTTTTACCGAGGATCCACCTAATTCGCCAACATTGATTAGAAATATCCTCCTATTGTATGCAAAATCCTTTGCTGTTTGATTTTGGAAACCTTGTTCTTCAGGGAAGTTTTTTATTTGGTTGGTGTTTTGGCCCTTCTTTACTAGTAGTTTATCATGTAAATGAGGGTCTTTTCGATTTGCTTTCGTGATCTTAAGCACAAATGATGAACTCTTCAAGGTTGCATTGCAGTACGTATGCAGAGCTCAGTACCTCTGCAAGGGGCGACATCCCACATCTGGCGGTGGAGCAGTTCCTCGGCCTTCACGCCTCCCTCTGTGATGCCGCAAGCATCGCTGATGGCCTCACCAACAGAAGATCCCAAGCAATGGCGGTAGCATCGCTGGACCAGCCCACGGTCGGTGACCTGATCCTGGACGAAGCAACAAAGGCCTTCGCCGAGAATCGCCGCCGCGCCACCTCCTGGGTCGCTGCAGCTCTCTCGACCGAACTCTCTGATTTCACTCTCTACAGCCACAAGACCTCGACCACCGCCTCACCGGTAGCAGTGGTCCTCGAGCGTCCGTTGAAGACCGCCCCGGTGCCTCCTTTGAAAGCATCCCTTCCGTCGAAATGGAGCCTATCTTCGGACTATGCTTCTTTTCGCAGGGGCAAGGTCCGCACCGCTGTGCCGGCGCTGCCTTTGCAGCCTCTCGAGTGGGAGCGCGGGGGAGGGCTCGTGGTGGAAGTGGAGTTTGCGCGCAAACTTAGGGAGGAGGCGCGGAGGTGGTTCTTAGGGTTCGTGGAGCGGTTACTCGACGCTGATGCGACAGCGCTGGAGCCTTCGAGAAGAAACCAGGTGACCGCGATGCTTCCGCAGATGAAGAAGGTGAACGATTGGCTGGAGACCTGCCGGAGCCGAAGGCAGAAAATGGAAGCGGAACCAGAAAGGCAGAGAATAAACAATGACGAAGAGGTAGAGGAAACAATCGAACGGCTGAGGAAGAAGATCTACAAATACCTCCTTGCCCACGTCGACTCCGCCTCCGCCGCACTCGGTGGCGGAAGCAAGGTCGCGGCAGTGAAGCCGTGGCAGGCTAGCAAAGAATGGCGGCGATGACATGGCCATCCAACGTCGTGGCAGATTCTTATTGCAGGAAACTATGGGTGCGTGGGTTATTGGGGGCACACTTCATCCGATCCCTGGTGCGGTCAGTGGGCTCATTGGGCATCCAAACAATTTCGAGTCAAAATCTTAATAATCATGGTAAAGTATATATATATATTTGTGAAGAATAGAAATAGAAATTTGCTGAAGATTAATATTTCAACAAAGTTCGTTCTATTGTTGCCGTCCATATCAATTAAAATTCTAATCTCAATTGCTATGTATGACAGAATTTTGTTTACTGAATGATAAATTTAAAAAAAAAATGATAAATCCAATTAGCATTATTGACTATTCCTGGGTGGTCGGTTCGATTTCACAGAAGTTTTTCATCAATTACCAAAATAAATCGGGTAGATGATTCATGTGATTAGGGGGAAGTTTTAATGTAGTTCGATCGATCACATTTATTCGATGGACGAGTCCGGTGTGGAACGTCCATTATCAAGATTAGTTGAGACAAAAACACATAGATTATTTAATAAAAATAAAATAAAATTCATGTATCTAATAAAATACAATTTAGTAGTTAGATGACAATTTAACCCCCTCTCAAACGGGCACCGTAGCCCCGAGCTCAGCCCCCACGGGCTGAATCAGCTGATAAGTGGCCTGCGTTTGCCGCAACGGGTTGTTGGGTCGAGGGTCGCCAGCCGCACACAGGATTAAAAACCCTCTGTTGCTGGTCTGAAATTCCCTCGACCCCCAGTCCACTCACCTGTCCAGCTTAACCGTGGTTTACCCCTCCTAAATCCTTGTGGGCCGAGCTTAGGGGGCTGCTGGGGTGGCGGATTTCCACCTTTTGCCGCAACCGTAGCCCCGAGCTCCTATTTCCATCAACGGAAACAGCACGTCAATGATATTATCTTAAAATTTGTGGTGCGTATGGCGGATGCGGGTTTGACAACCCACCCAAAATCCGCAAAGCAGTAATCGCACCTCAAATTTAGACACCCAAGCAAACCCGACAAGGTGAGAACGACGGGTAAGGCAGATCAGGTGTCATAAAAGCCGCCCCCTCTCGCCCTCGTCCTCGCCGTCGCCGCGACGAACCCCCAATCCTCTTAGCCTTCTTAATCGGAAGAGTCGATCGAATCGAAGTGTTTGTACTTCGTGCTTCTTGATTGCATCCAGGTTCTTTTCTTCTTCGTTAGCCTAATGCTGCTATCGTCACGGGCTTAGGCCGAGGTGCTGTTTTTTGGTTCATAATATTGCCATTCGATCAACTTTCCTTGAGTTTAGGTTGAAATATTAATTTGTCGCATCAGTATATGTTTGCTAAGATAATCTAGGGTTCCGTACATTCATGCCTACTTGATTTTAGACACAAATCTCTAGATTTTCTTTAAAAGTTTTTTGTTTCCCTTCGTGCTTTTTCTTTGTTTTTTTCGATTTCAGATTCGAACACGTTTCTGTTTTTCTGATTGTTCGATGTATCGTTGAAGTGGGGACAGGGGGAGAGAAATTGTTGTAAAGGATAGTGATACTTCTTTAGATGTTAGATAGGAGGATAAGGGAGCTTACAGAAGGTGTATGGTGGAAATGAAGCATCTTGGGTAGATAGATTACATCTCACTACTAATGCATTGTAAGTAGAAATTCTATTTCTTGCTGCAGGTTGTTCTTCAAGTCTACACCGGCAGGATCCTTTCTTCTTATTTTGCAGGACTAAGCTTGTAGTTTTTACCCAATTATGGAAACTGATACAGTCATTGAAGGAGAAATCATTCAGGCCAAAGAACTTGTTGTTGAGGATGATATTGTTGAGGGGAATAATGATAAGGTTGAACTTGATGGTCAATTACCGTTAGTGGCTGGAGGAGATGATGGCATACCTCATGTTGGGATGGTGTTCAGCTCCTACGGGGAAGCTGTCACTTTCTATAAACGATATGCAATGCGAACAGGATTTGGTGTTACTATAAAAAAGTCATCTTTTACAACTTATGGACTTTGCCGACGGCTTGTACTTGTGTGCAGCAAAGAGGGCAAGGCACAAACGAAAGCATGCTACCACCAATCTAGGCCATCAACGAAGACAAATTGTGAAGCTGCGTTTATAGCCAAGTTATGGGGCGATGGCTTGTTGCATGTAGTTGAAGCTAAACTTGAACACAACCATGAACTTAATCCGTCAGAGGCTCACCTCTATAGATGCTATAAGAATATGTCCAGTGGAGCAACTAAAGATCTTGCTGTCCGAGCGGCAGGACGTGAGCACTTACCATACGTTGGCATGGAATTTTTAAATTCTGTCGATGATGGGCAAATGAAGCTTGTGGAAGGTGACAAGGATGCCATCTCTCAGTTTTTTGCACGAATGCAGATCAAATATCCAAATTTCTTTTACATGATGGATCTTGACATGGAAGGTCAATTAAGGAATGTGTTTTGGGCTGATTCTAGGTCAAGATCAGCATATCATTGTTATGGTGATGTTATTTACTTTGATTCAACATATTTAAAAGGCAAATACAAGATTCCTCTTGTTCTATTTATTGGATCAAACAGTCATGGTCAACAGGTGTTATTAGGCTCGGGTTTGCTTGCAGATGAAACACCTAGAAACTACTTGTGGTTGTTTAAGGCCTGGCTCACATGTATGTTGGAGCACCCTCCAAATGCTATCATCACTGATCAATCTAAAACTATTCAAAATGTGATTGCTAAAATATTACCAGATGCCCGCCATCGCATTTGTTTCTTGGATATAATTAGAAGTATTCCTGAGAAGTTAAGGGAACACGCAGAATGGAAGACAATTCATAAGGCCATGACCGAAGTAATATACAGTTCTTTAAAAGTTGACGAGTTTGAAGAAGGCTGGAGAAACCTAACTAAAACATATGGACTTGAGGCTAATGAATGGTTGAACTCGTTATATGAAAATCGGAAACTATGGGCACCTGTTTATCTGAAGGATATGTTTTGGGCGGGGTTGTCCACTACACTCGATGAAAAGTGTGTAAGTCCTTTTTTTGAAGGGTTCATTTATCCTGAAACTTCTTTGCAGCAATTTTTAGAAAACTATGAAATGTTTCTGCGAACGAAATATGAGTTGGAAGCAAAAGCAGATTTTGATTCATTCCACAAGAGTCGCATTACAGTATCAGATTCTCCTATGGAACAACAGCTTTCTGAAATATTTACACTTAGCATGTTTGAAACTTTTCAGAATGAGTTAAAGGCAACTATTTATTGTCAGGTTTCACTTGTAAAGGTAGATGGCTCTATAACTACATTTGAAGTACGGGAATGCTCCTACACTGGAAGTGTCGAAAGAGACCATGACAAGTATTATGAGGTACTGTATCATGTTGATGAATTTCAGGTGCAATGTATATGCGGCTTCTTCCAGTTCACAGGGATCTTATGCAGACATGCTTTGTCAGTTTTAAATCTGCAACA
Source organism: Kaempferia galanga (assembly GCA_037974795.1). Taxonomy (NCBI): domain Eukaryota; kingdom Viridiplantae; phylum Streptophyta; class Magnoliopsida; order Zingiberales; family Zingiberaceae; genus Kaempferia; species Kaempferia galanga. The sequence goes on from JBBPFP010000032.1 coordinate 5,425,866, forward strand.
AGTGTACGAGGTTCCACCTCAATACATCCTTAGTCGTTGGAGAAAGGATTTCAAACTTTTGAATGCTTTGGAGCGGTCCTCAAAAGATTTTTCTAGCAATAGACCAGTTGAGCAGTATGATTCTCTCTCTTTGTGTTGCCTTCAACTTGTTGAAGCTGGTATGGTGTCTGATGAGAAGTACCAACTTGCTTTGAAGTTAATTAAAGAAGTGGAAAGATCTCTGTTAGATGATAATATATTTCAGGATTTGCACAGTAGGCTTGTGTCTTCTGTTACTAGGTTGACTGGAAGTGATGAGAATCATGCAGCATCACAGGCTGGCATCATTGATGGTGACAAATCTTCTAATTTTGTTTCTGCTAAGCGAAGAGGACGCCCTCCCAAGAAAAGGAAGGAATATGAGGTGGAACTAGTTAATGACTCAAATGGCAAAAAGGTACTCTGGTAATGACTAATGTTGTATTCTGTGCACCTAATATTTGTTTATTAACCAATCTCTCTACTTACTTTGATTAGGACCCTTTGAGAACATCAACTGAGGAGCACCAGAGCAATTTGTTTCAATCTTCATCAACGGCTGCCCAATTCAGCACTCATGATAGGGCACATGGAATGATTGATATAATGGTGCCTACTATTCTCACGAAATAATTCTTTATTTGTTAGATTATTGATTATTTTGTTTAACTTTTTCGTTATTTGTATTTATTATCCATGACCACCTGATTCTGATTTTTGTTGTAATAATGTCTACCCAGGAAGAAGTTAGCCAAAATGACTTGGGATTTGGTGCCCATTATGGACTACAAACAAACCGTCAGCATCCTCTTGGCAATCAGCTGCAGTCTGGTCCTACATTGCAGGTTCCTACCATAGATGTTAGCATGATTGTTTATTTCTCTTCTTAGATTGTTGGGATATTGTGGTTTTCATTTGCTTTAGGTGGGAGCATGATTGTTTATATTAATATTAGTATTCTCCCAGATAGTTTGGAATCCTTCCTTTAAGAAAATAAATTTATGTATGCAGAGTCATTTTGGACAGCAAAATCTTGGAGATCCATCAAGAATGCATTGGCATATCCAACAGATGTTGCAGGTTATAAAAATTGAGAAACATGTCTTATTAGTATTCTTTTCCTTGTATGATATTGATTAGTTCTATTAGAAATCTCCTGGAAAGTTATTTTTTTCTTTATGCAACCTACATGCAGGAAAACCAAACACCATTTGGTAGGAGGACTGGGTAGCGAGGCCATTACTTTCCTCAGATTAACCTCAGGTATACACTATGTTCTTAAGACTAGTGCAGTTTGTTATTCATTTGTGTCCCAACTTCTTTGCCTGAAAGGGTATTCAAGCAAGACAGTTGACGGTCCATTCTCATTTATATCACTCTGTATCACTAGTAGGATCCATCTATTTTTATGGAATAGTAGGAAAAGGTTTGCATCTGGCAGTTAGATTTCATTTGTACTAAATCTAACAGCACACCGATTTGCTCGACTTAGATTTGGTTTAGTAATTTTGATCAACTTTCAACCTGAAATTCTGTAAGTTCACTCAGGTTTCCATCCAGGTGAAAAATTCCAACACAAGATTTGGTTTGTCGGATTTCAAACAAAACTCGATCAGTTCTAGTCTGATCTCATGAAGTACTCTTCTCATATTACTTAAGATTTTTTTTTTTCCAGCATCGTAGGTAGTAGTTCTTCGAGGAACGTTGGCTGCTGTATTGTCGATGATATTTTTACAGATCGAAAAGTGCAGTCTGATGATGTTACGAGTAGATTCGTGTACTGAATGGAGATCATGATGTCATGTGATCGATCAATTTTTTAATGTGTACATATATATGTTCATTGTATAATCTGTTGCCTGATGGAAGAATTCTGTTTATTTTTTTTCTTTGCTTGGATCGTTTTTCCCTTGCATGGAATCTCGTCAGAGGACATACATGGTTCTTGACTACATTTTTTTGCCCTTGCCCTTCATTATCATTCTCTACCATTGATCTTATTTTAACTTACTAATAAACAAATTAAAATCATAATAAGCAAACTGCAAATGAAAGAACGGTTGATGCAGTAATTAGGAGTGAGTAAAATTTTGGGTAAACTGAATTAATTGACCGAATAGACTAAAATTAAAAGTTTAATTAAGTTAATTTGTTTTTTTAGAAATATCAATGTAATTGGTACGGTTTTGATTTTGAAAATTGAAAATCAATTAAATAGATATTATGAGTTGAATTGAATTGAATTAAAATGCAATTAAATTAAATCAAATTGATATTATGAGTTGAACAAATCTAATTAAATCGGAATTAGAATCTAACCAAACCAAATAAAAAAACTTAATTATTTCGGTCGAAAATAGAATCAGTTGATTTGTAAAATATTTGATAGGTTCATTTTTCAATTTACTTGATTCAATCGGTTCGATTTAAACTGATAGCACAGCCCTAGCAGTAACCACTTTATTACGTGGGTATTGGGCCTCTTTTTAGGGGACCATTTTGCAATCGTATGTAATTTCGAAGGCCTTGTAAGATTCTATGCCTCGTACAAAATGTAAATGTTGGTAAATTGCCTTCTATAACAGGAAAGAATTATGAGCGGGAAATAATCTGTGTGATTGATTAAATAGATACGATGCTTAATAACCTTACAAATGCGTCATTCCCATCGTTTCTCTTCGTATAATCAATCCCTAAGAATTCTCATACACAAACTGCTCTTCTCCGGAAACCTGCAGTGCTGTGGTTGTGTCTGTGAGTCTCGATTGTGATTTTGCTGATTTGTTGTCCATCCGCTAATTTTCTTATGTTCCTGAATTCTGGATTCTTGTATCTAATGCAGGAATTCTCAGTCATTAATCGTTGTCTTCCAGATGGTAGAGAATTCTTCTGGTCCAAGCAAACTTCACTTGAAGAAGAAGCTTATTCGATATGGAAAGGCTCCAATGCTACAAGAACCTCAACTTTTCCCATCTTCAACCTCCTTTTCCAATTTTAAGTCAATTCCTGCTGCTTGCCAGATCCATGATAAGGAAGCCGAGGCAAAGTCTACAGAAGTAAACAAAAAAAGAAGAAACAAGATATATTTATACGATCCGGCCAATCATTCTAGCAACTATGAGGTCGATGATAGCCTTAAATCAGTATCCGAGAGTTTGGGATACGGTTCGAGCAATCGTGCCAGAAGAACCAGAAGTGAGAAAAGCCTTGATGATTTCATGCCTGTTCATGATGTCGGAGAGACAACAGGTCAGGAGATGTTACGAAGTCGAAGACTGAGGAGGATGTGCACAAGCGCTGTCTCGAGAGCTCGGTCCTTCTGTGACTCCAAGTCAGAGGAGCTGGAACATCAAACACAGATTGGCAGGCATAAGCCAATGCACTCTTACACTTCATTGAGAGGCAGGCATTGTGATACTGTTGGTTCTCTTCGCGAATCTTCTGCAATTTTTGATGAATTTGGTGAAGTTGGACAGCATCATAGACGGTATAGGTCTAGTAGAAACAAGTATAATCGTCGTGGAGATTGTTCCTCTCCTTCATGCAGCATAACAAGGAGTGGAAGTAAGATCAGGCATCACAGCAAAAAGAGTAAAAAGAATTCATTGCTTTCGCAGCGCCACCAAAGCAAGCCACTGCTAGAGGATAGCTCTGATGGAGCTTGTTCACCAACACATCAGATAGATGATGATCTATCGAGTAGCATACAGGAACTTGAATTGGAGGCATTCAGTCAATTGCGTCCAACTAAACGATCTGCTTTAGAACGGTCATCATACCACACAGCTCAAGAAGACAGGGAATTGGTCCTTCATGGAGGATCTGACAGACAAATTCTGGAGAGCAGAAGTCTATGCAAGAAGTACAGACCAAGGTCTTTCGATGAAATACTCAGCCAGCCATTTGTGATCGAGTCACTTAAAAATGCTATTTTGAAGGGAACATCCCCTGCATATGTGTTTCAGGGCCCTTCTGGGACAGGGAAAACCACTGTTGCAATGGTTTTTGCAGCAGCTCTTAACTGTCAGTCGACCAAAGCTAAGCGACCGTGTGGAATATGCAACACTTGCACCGATATATTGTGCAACAGGAATGGGCCGATTATAGAGCTAGGCACCAACACTACAAAGGGAATGAACAGGTTGAGATACATACTGAAACATGCACCTGCAGCCACCTCAATCAGGCAATTTGTAGTTGTTGTTGATGGATGCCACACCTTGCCATCGGAAGTTTGGTCAGAGCTTTGCAGAGTAGTCGAAGATCCTCCTCCTCATGTTGCTTTCATCTTCACTGTAACCCATCAAGATAACCTGCCACATTCTATCACGCCGCGTTGCAAGAAGTACAGATTCTTAAAGATATCTGAGGCAGATATTGTTAGTAGATTGAGAATATTGTGTGAAAAAGAAAACATTGACATCGAAGATGAAGCTCTGGAAATAATAGCTCGCTGTTCATGTGGATCTCTTCTCGAAGCAGAAATGATGCTAGACCAGTCGACTTTGCTTGGAAGGAGGATCACTCCTACAACCGTCAAGGATCTTGTAAGTTAGCCATGTTCTATAGCTATTGAACTTATAGAACTGAATGCATTTTGAGTCTTCATTTTTTATGACTGAAGTAGCCACATTATCTTTGAAGTCTAAGACATGCCACCAGGAAATATCGACACAGTGTCTCGGTTCACATAACTGAGATCGTTTGATATGCTGAAAAACAAAGCAAAACAAAACATGTGAAATTCTATAGCTTTGATGCCCATGAAGTTCATATATCGGAGGAGCTTAGTAGACTTTTTGCATACATAAACAGACTTGTACTCTCTTAATGAGAGTGAAAAACAGATGTCAAAACATTTTATGAGAACTAAAATGAACAAGTCCAGCATTAAGTTTAGTGTCAATATGCTATTTCTCCAAAAATGAACAAAACAACATTTTATGAGAATCGATTCCTGAATAGATGGCAGAAGAGAAAGTCTATTTCCATCGTGCTAACATGAGATTCACTAATAGAATGAATTAACTAAACTTTAAAAATCTCTAGGTGGGTTTTGTCAGTGATGAGACAGCACTTGGTCTTCTTGAGGCAGCCTTGTCATCGGACACTATCGAGACAGTGAGAAAGTCTAGAGAGCTTATGGACTTTGGCATTGATCCAGTGGCTCTAATGTCTCAGTTAGCAGGGTTTCTTACCGACATCATCGCAGGAACTCACAAGCTTGCAACTCAACAAGGCACGGAGGTACCTTATGGCAAAAATATTTGTAAGTAAACTCCTCCTATAGTGGATCTATTTCTTCTAGCATATAAATGGAGCATTGTACTATTGACGTCGCATGCCAGTTTTTTCCATAATGAAAGTTGGAAACATGATGCTTTGCCTTTCATTCAGTGACTGAAGTGAAGCTTGATAGATTGCTACAAGCACTGCAGATTCTATCTGATGCAGAAAAGCAGCTAAGCCTTTCAAGTGAACCATCGACATGGTTTACTGCAGCTCTAATAAAGCTCAGTAGCCACAACCCGGAACTTAATTCTCCGAGCAGTTGCACCAGGATCAGCAATGAGAAACTGAATGATGCATCAAACAAGCTGAAACATGCTTCGAAGAACAGTTTCGGTCATCCGCCAAGCATCACATCCTCTATTTCTAAAGTTAAATCTGGATCCTATAGTACTCGAGGTTCTCATTTGATTGGCTCGATTACAAAGATGAAAACAGATAGCTCAGTATCAAGTATGGAATCACATGGAACCTTAGAAGAAGACCATCATTCAAATGAATACACAAACAGAAAGGTCCTTGAATATGCAAGTTCAGAACAACTGGAGATGATCTGGAGAGATTGCATTGAGAAATGTCATATCGAAGAGCTGAAGCAATTGCTAGCGTTTCATTTGAAATTGGTGGGAATCAAGGAATCTGAAAGTAAGATTTGTCCACTTGAAATTCTCTAATTCAGATTATGTTCATAAATGTCTAAAGATTAAGATGTTATGGAATGCAGGTGCTCTGATTGCTTGTTTAGTGGCCACCAACAATAAAGCAAAACACCAAGCTGAGAAATTTTTAAGTAGCATCACAAACTTAATAACGACAACATTGAAGCAGAATGTGGAGGTCATGATCGATATAATGCCTCATAAATCAAGTCAGTACAATGAAGCTACTAACTTTATTAACAAGATGGGCAGGTTAAATCTTAAAATGAATCAACTGGAACACTCACAAGTGGATGAAGAAAGATCACAAGATCTAACATTGCTTATTCAGACTTTAGGAAGAAACAATTGGGGCGACAATAAGACATTTCTCCATGAACAAAGACTGGACAATGCATGGAAGGAAGAAGCCAAAAAAGGTGAAACTGAATTCAGAACCCACAGTTTGTGGTATTCTGACTCAAGAAATGCTGGCCAAAATGGTCTTGCAAGGATAATTGCAGGATCAACAGACCAATGTGCATTCAACACTGATACCAACAAATTAAATCCCCAAAGCAGCCAACATGTTTACAAGAGAGTGCACAACCACATGTCGAAGAGGCATCACCCTACTCTTTCTCCAAGCCTATTGCACATTGACAACCTAATGGCAAACTTGGCCAACAAAAAGCAGTAAGTAATTTATGCAATTGTTTTTCTTCAATACAGGTATGCTGCACTAAATACAAGATTTGTATGATTTTTGAAAAACTTCCAACCAATCTGTTCCCCTCTTTTATTCTTAAAAAAAGGTCTAATATTGTTCAGATGAGCATTGAATACTTCTGAAAAAAAAAACCCTTCTTTTGATCTATAGCCTTAGGAGAAAGAAATAACTAGTAACCTTATGATCTTACTTGAGTTTGAAAACTGACTCCATATTCAGTTCGTTAATTGCTTCACTGTTTACAGGGGGCATGAGGATGCAGCTGAGTACGATGGATTTTGCTGCTGGAAGAGTAGCAAGGCAAAGAATAGAGAGGTAGGTTTCGAATCATTCTGCTCCCTTCTTTCTATGGATTAAATGACCAAGCAGTTCGTCGTTTACTTTGGACTCAGATGAGAAAAGAAAGAGGTGCAAGTCCAAGCATGGCTGGGATCCTTCCATGCTTTGGCAAGTGCTGGGAAAGGAAGAACAAAGACGACAGATACAGGATGTGAAACTTATTTTATTTTGTTATATTTTTCAGTATTTTTCAGTCAGTTATTTTAGAAATAGTACAATTTTATTTAAAAAAATAGAAATATTTTAGAAAAAAAGAAATTATAGATGAAAATTAGCTTGATAATTTTTTTAAAATAAAACATCCTTTTTTTAATTTTCTGTCAAATAAAACTACATTATTTTTTAATTCTTCCACCGAAAGTGTATACATAATTTTATAAAACTACCTCAATTTATATACACACATTTTATATCTCTAAAAATAAGATAAAATTGAGGGCACTCTTTTTATTCTTGTATTTTTTTAATGAAAAGATGCCCTAAGCATTAGCGTGGATCCTCTGGACCGTGAATCTTTGGACCACTCCCGGTCCAGAGATTCTCGACCATCCGATCGGGTGCTCGAGAGCCCGATCAGACGGTTGGGAATTCCTGGACCACTCACGGTCCAGAGAACTTGGACTGCCTAAGCATACCGACGCTCACCCTATCTTTATACATTTTTTTTTCTTATTTTTATGCTCGGAATTATAAAATATACCTGTTATGGAGTTATAGTAGCTACCTTACTACTACCTTACTATAAGTAGAAATGATTTCGATATCCATTAGCCTAATGACTCTTCTAGTATCAATTCTATGGATATGAAAAGAGATTTATATAGGTATACAGGTGAAAAATATATAAGGGCATCCATATTTGTTTAACGTTATAACACCCACCACCTCATAAAAAAGATGGGACCCATATGCCACATATGCATCATATTAACACATTCATTCTCTCACATTCGTTTTAACATTAACACTCATTATTTGTGGGGTC
>JBBPFP010000032.1:5495789-5505882 GCA_037974795.1 Kaempferia galanga
CTGGGGTGGCGGATTCTACCTTTTGCCAGCGTGATCACACGTCGGAGTCGATGGCCACGCCGCCGGTGTCGTCGTCTTGGAGGGCAAAGGCGGAGCTTGGGATTTGGTGTCGCCACAGTCAAACGCGTAGCCAAGCACTGTCGTCGCGTTCACGCCGCCTTCGAACTGCCTTGCGTTGACGACGAGGAGTCGCTGTAGGCGTATTGGTACTCGCGTTCACGTTGAATGGGCAAACAATAATTTCTTGGGCTAGGCTATAGTCCAAAACAGTCCAGCTGTAATAACCGTTCGTAGCCCTCTTCCCCGGGGCTTGGTGCGATAGTAAATGCCCCCGGAGCTATGGTGTAGCGGTAAAGGTGCTCAGTTATCTTTCAGGTATCTACGGTTCAATTCCCAGCTACGGCGCATTTACATGAATTTTTCCTCCAAATGAGATTCACAACTAAGAGACGCTGAGCTTTTGGGCCGTTCACCGAAGTGCTTTCCGATTTACCAGGCTAGTGAAAAACTACTGTGAAGTTGGATCGACTACTTTCGATATTACCCAATGAAACTAACTGAATTTATTATTATTTTTTTAGTATTAGTGTTCAAGTATCTATAAATTTAGTTATTCATGAACTTTAAATTTCTAATTTATCACAACGAGATCTAACTATACCCTTCAGAGGTGTGGCCTACATGAGTTAGAGTTATAGCTTAAGTTGGTATTTATTACTTGCATAAGCCTGACCCATATTCAACGGATGTAAAATATTGGTATCTAATTTTTTTCATACAAAAACTTACTGTACTAAAGTAAATACTTTATAATTTATCACTTTTAATGTGAAACCGTCCTAAGCTTAGCTCCATAAGGAATAAAAGCGATCCACCAAATCAATGCGGAGCCAGCCTGAGTGATCTACTTGGGCTGATCTCAGGCCGTGACTTATGAGTGTCAACGTTGTCGCCCGGGCTAGACGTCGATGCCATCACCTCACCCCGACCTAGCCACCCCTTTTCCTTGTTTTTTTTTTCCTCTTTTCCCCTATAAAAATTTTGATCACTATCATTTGCTACCAGGGCTACAGCCCGGGTAGCTCATAGCGTGGCTCCGCCATTGCACTAAATTATGTAAAAAAAAAAAAGAAAAAAAATATAAAAAGGACATTTTTATAATATGTTTTATATTTAAAATTTTTGTTATTATACAGTATAAGTATTACCATATAAAAATTAAACATTGCATTTTAATCAAAAATATTATGTAATATTATTATATTAAAATATTTTTTATGTCAAAATTATTTATGTTTCTATCAAAATATCAAAACCATTTTAAAACAATTACAATAATTTGCTCTAATAGTTATTACAACATTGTAATAATTAATAGTTGTTGTTACAATATTTTAATAATATTATATTAATTATTATAGCATTATAATAATTATAAGTTAATTGTAGCAGCTAATCAATTGAGTTGAAAATAAAATTATTTTCAAGATAAACAAGACAATATAATGAGATAATTTTTTTGACTTTTTTTTAAAAAAATATTTATAGAATTTAAAACATCCTTCTAATTTTCGCCTTTTTTTTATTCAATAATAATTGTGAGTGAATTAGAGAGCTCAACAATATGGACCCTCACCATCCAATAACTCTTGTCGAAGTATATGTTCTCGTTCATAAAAAAAAACTATTTTTCCTTTTTTAATAATCAAGTATTCAAACTTCACCCGATTAATTCTAAACGAATTTGTAAACCGTAGGACAATTTGGAAAATAAGTTGTACAACTTGAATTCCAGGCATGGACACAGTGTTGAATTGTAGGATTTACACCTTCAACATCCTTAAGTAGTCCTCTATGATAGACAGGGCAGAAGACCTGTAGCCTGAACCAAATAGATTGTAGTGATTCAGATAATGGTAGAGCATATACAGATCCCTCCTCCTCTCAAAGCCTGGCTGTTTTGGCATCACCTGGATGAATATGCACAAAGAAGTTAAGGGATTTTCTAAGAGAGAGAGAGAGAACAGTCGAGGGACATAAAATTCCAATTCACTTCATTTCACACTTAAGATATAAGTTTAATTGAATGGAGAATTCACTGGTTTGTGATCGACTCCTGCCTAACATGAATACTTTCCTTCAAGAAGAACTAGTTACCTCAAAGTATGAAGAATAAAAGGATCCTCCAAATCCAGCACACCATGACATCCCAAATTCTGCCTCATTATGACCATCTGTATAAATGAAGATGGTAGTTATATGATTTCAGTAAAAATTATTTAACCTCAGATTTTAGTTTAGATTTTTCCTATACAAATTTGCAAATGTTAGGCGTTCGATGAGATTTGATATTCTGTGCAACAATGACTCACAGTAACAAGCTGGATCCAATATCACAGGATCACCATTACTATCAGTGCTGATATTGCCACTCCATAGGTCTCCATGAAGTAAGCATGGCTCAATGACAGCTCCTTCGAAAAGTGGTTGGAGATTCTTAGCTAATTTCTGGCCTGTTTTATGAGACAAAGTATAAACTGTTAAATTTCTCAAACTCAATTGTCACAGGGATGTCCAAACTGATGTACTGTGAATACCTATAATATTTGAACAGATGGCTCTCTAAGAAAAAATATGCAACAAACTTGAATGGAATGGCCCTTTAACTCTAATTAATGTAATGGAAAGTGATTTAGCACAAATTTCAAAATAAGATCCATATAGCTGACTCCAAATATGTGTGACTAAAACTGGATTTAGATAATGATGACAATGCTAACTATCAAGTGGAAATAGTTTCAAGCAACAAAAGAAACGCTAAAGAATTGTTTCAAGCACCGGACCTTTTTCATATATCGTCGAGTCCCTATACTGGTCCAGTGCTAACTTTAGTTGGTAGCCCAATCTATATTCAGCAAAGAACTCAAGCCAATCTGAGCACCAATTATTTATCTGGGGAGTGCTGCACCAAGACAGCTTAAATCAGAAAATTAAGTGTCCTTATGATAGGGAAGTAAGTAACAAAGAGTAACTGAAAATAAATTCCATATCAGAAAGGCAGTTTTTTTCTTTGTTCTTTTTACATCTATAAGAAGCAGTTGGTCCCTGACGAAGGCAACCATATAAATTGGAACATGAGAAATTTTAGTTCATTCAATATGATTGAAAGGAGAAAAGGAATATGTTTTATTCTGGAAGCTTTCACCTGCCAATAGTGTTGTCGACATTGAAACCAAAGCCCATGCTAGACTTTGCAGCTTTATGCATTTCTGCAAGCTTTCTTCCTAAAACTGACTGAGAAAAGGTATTTGGTTAACAGGGATGGAAACGAAAGTATTATTGTCAAGAATAGATTACATCAATGCAACCTGATTCCCTCTGGAAGATCCAAATTCAATAAACTCCATGATTATATAGGAACCTCCGGTTGGTAAAGGTCCCACCTACATATTAAAAGAGGTTTATATTACACACCAAGGTATTTCAAAAATTGCTATGGTAGAATATCTAAAAAGGAACACTACCTTATATGGCTTGGGAACTCGAATTGATTGAGTGGCGTACATTGCATTTAAACCAAGAGCCTCTCCTTCAAACATTGATGGTCCAATTGTTCTGTTAAAAACAACATGAATAGAAAAAGTTGCCTCAATTAGTGACAAATTTGTATGATTAGATAAACCAACCATGAAGATATTGCCCCACGTGTCAGAAGTTTTTTCTGGAGACCAAGGGCATCGTAGCAGTTAAATTTATTGCCTGACAAATCAGATCCGATTGCAGGGCAAAAACTTTTTGTCAAAAAAATTAAGGAACCATACTGATGAGAGTTACATTGATCACAAAAGTCGCTTTCTTGAGTCTTACATTACTGCTTTCATGGTCAAAGATAAATGGAACTCTCTGAACAAATAAACTGAGTATTGGATATCAAATGAGAGAATATTTGTAATTGCTTAAAGTACTGATAACTCCTCAAAAGAGTCAATATTCAAAGGTGAACAAAACATCATATTATTGCCATGTAAACACTATCTTCCAAGAGCTGTTAATAGGTACCATACAATAAAATTTGTTTCATAAAGGCCTAATTGGGAAAATAAATGTTTCACTCACTAACAGGCTTGAACTTCATGCATATAATCTTGGTATTGTACGGATTCAGCAACAAATTAAAGAGAGAATACTAGAATCTTCATATAATTACCAAAGACCAAATCAAGAGACTGGATGATGTTGTAATAGATTTCATTAGTACACTGATAGTTATGCTTCTAATATATGTCAATACACAATTGTCAATGGCCAAGCAAATCAGCACATGATATGCACATAATAAAAGAACCATTTCAACTTTGTCGTGCCTGTTTGTCTTCACAAAGAAGGAACCAGAATCAGTTACATAACGGTTTGCATGATTTATGCAGCCTCCACCAATGGGACTGATTCTTGTAATTTGTGTGGCTTTCCCATCTGTCAGAATCCATTCCCTAATTGGATCATCTCCTAAAGATGCCACTGACAGTTGAAGTTAAGAGTCAAATTTCACAAACATTTAACAGTAGACATGGAAAGAGAAGCAGACACAATATTTGAAAACCTGCCTAGTTCGTATCCTTGTGTAGCGAAAGGCAACTTTGTGGGCCATTACAACATTCGATCATAAATAGTACAGAATTTTTATAGCAAAGATCACTGTGACTTAACAAGTTAAGTATGTTCCTTGTGAGTGTATATCAACTTTCAATACAAATTTGTTAGCATTCAGATGATACATGAAGAAAAATTACATAATGGTGTTGCAGCTCTGAATGCACCAATCAATATTCAGTTGATCACCTGCCCGAACTGATGGAGGTGTGCGGCACGACCTATTTTTTTTTAACCTGCTCTGATCCAAAATTTATTTAAAAGATTTTTTGACTAGGATTCATTGAAGGAAGCCATGGAATGACATCAGTATGGCTTCTATCTTAGACTTACCTCAAACAAATCGAAGTCTTCACTGCATCTTAGTTGTTGTAGATAGGTTTTCTAAATGACACATTCCATTCCCCACAAGAAGACCGATGAAGCATCTCATATAGCTACATTGTACTTTAAAGAGATTGTTACATTATATAGGTTACCCACATTGATTGTATTGGATGGATGGTAACTTTGTTAAATATGAAAACGACTTTGTTTACTCATCTCACACATAGATGCAAGAATCTTAATCTATCTTTCACTCAACAAACTCTCAGAAGTTGTCAGTCACATCTTTGCAAACTTAACAATATGTGGTATCTTCAATTTGATGTGGAGCTAAGAGAAAAGATTATATTGAATCCTTCAAAATCATCACCAACTGTCATTTGAAGATTTATCAACTGACGATATCTCAACTTCAGTCCATCCTTAGTGCAAAGCATCACGACATCAAACTTCTCAACTATTAGAAGAATCGTGTCATTCTTTATTGCATGTGCTTAGTTCCATGTTTTTCTTCTTTTAAGATATTTTTTTCTAGTTCATGTACAAGCAAGATATTAGAGAATATCTATTTCCCAACTAGAGGAAGGGAGTAAGAGTTATTATGTTCATTATTCTAAATGTTGTGGGTCTAGTACCACTTTAGGTATATGAATTATAGGGTGTTATGGTTGCCATATTAATATGATGTAATGGTTCACCTTCAAAAAACAACAATTCAATATTTTATTCCTCTCAATTGATATGACAAACAATTAGGGCAACCAATGGATGTATGTAAACAGCTGAATTTAAGAAAACAACTTAAGCAATCAAGTAAAACTGAATGTACCAAAGCTAGATCAAACTGAATGTACCAAAGCTAGATCTTGGTTTTCTCCTTTCTTTTAGTATCTCAGGGCGAGGCATTACAGCTCCAGATGCAGCATGCCCTCTAGAGACCCGTGCTTCCATTTTCCGGATATTCATACCCAACCTTACATGGCTTCTTGCATGAGCGATGATTTTATCTTTTAGAGTAACCAAATTTGGAAATTCAACACAAAATCAAGCTGATGAGGGAATATTGAAGAGATTGAACCCATTATCTGGGTCAAGCACCTGGACATTGGAAATATGAAGGGGAGCTTCAATTGAAAAGATTCCACCCTCATGTCCTTGCCCTTATTGGATGTGTTTCTTCACCTGAAATAAACTTTCAAATGAAAATGTAAATTGATATTGAAATTATAGAATCCATAGAGAAAATGAAGTCTACTCCCATACTGGAAAGTAACGGCCTTTTCCACTTCATTAAATCATGATTATGGCAAATTATGGAGAATTCATATAATTTGAAAAATTTATGCAAAAATTATGGAGAATCCATATTATCATGGAAAATTACTGGAATGAATCCATATACCTTGAACAAGCCTTCAGATGATTATGGCAAATTATGGAGACAAATGCACAATTAGAAAATTTTAATACAAACAGGAGAACAGAATATTTGACTTTTCCACTTCACTAAATCATTATAAAGTACTGATTATGTAGAACTCCAGATTGTTCTAGATAGAAACTTTAAATATTAAACAGCATATTTGGAATATTTACGTGCATAACACGATAAATGACAAGGTGATAAATGAACATGAAAAATGGCACAAAAAGTCAGTTTGGCTGAATTATGAAGAACTTCTAAATTTCCTAAGAAGTGTGTATCCAGCTACTGTACTAATCCAATATCTCATATAGATTTTTCAGCGGATTAATATAATCTCTGACATCTGATCTCAACTAAATAAACAACAATCACTTCAATTTAAGAACCAGTGTGCTGGTTCAACGCTTGAAACAGCCCTCATGGGGCAATTGGTCTCAGATTCATGATCAAAATACTGCACCAATACAGTCCACATTTGGGATATTCTAGGGAAAAAAATCACTTCGATTTAACAAAATCGGCAGTGCATATAGTCAAAGAACAGACCAAAATTTTCCCTTCACCAATATTCTGTGATCTAATGACACGTTTGATGAGGTCTGTCTCGCCCTTATCCTAGCCTCTTCTGATCATGACCTAGGAAACATCAGCAAAAAAATAAAATCATAACTTCGACCAAGATAAACAATGATACAAGTGAAAAAGAAAGAATTGAAGATTACATTGCTGCCTATGAGGATCTTCCAGTACCTGATTAACATCTCAGCTGGCTTCTACCACATCCCTCCTTGTGTTGCCTGAGCTCTGCCTATTTAAACCTTTCCCAACTAAGGTTTTAGGAAGCCACTTATGATAATTTGTTTTTTCATCCTCAAAATGCCTAAATTAGTTACAAAAAATGTGAACTGCAAATCAAGCAGGACAAGCTCCAAATCACTGGTTCAGTGATCGAGCTAGTGAGTTAATTGATTGATCTGCATGCCCACCCCATCGTTGATCCAGCCAAAATCATTGGTCAAACTTAGATCCACAGGTTGAACCGCACATTAATCATTTTCCACACATTATAATTTGGTGGGTGATACGGTGAGTATTGAAAGCCGCCATGTGTGTCTCCAAAGGTCAAGCATTATGCTTAGATAGAGGTCAAGGTCAAGATGAGTCAACACAATGCAGATCCGTTTGGGTAGTTCTCTCTAGCTCCGATTGGATGATATTGTGTTCAAAATAATTTACATATCTCCACAATGGTATGATATTGTCCACTCTGAACCTAAGTCCTCATGGTTTTATTTTTAGGCTCTACTCAAAGGCCTCATGCTAACGGAGATATCTTCTTCCTTTTAAACTCATGATGTTTTCCAATATCTTTCCAATGTGGGACTTTGAATGTATCCCCAACAATCCTTCCCCCAAACGAAGGACCACCATTACTCTCATAGTTCGACCCGGGCCTCTCCACAAGCATTCGGTCACTCTTTACCTGCTCCGGGCCTCTCCGCAAGCATCTAGTCACCCTGACTTGCCCTGGGCCTCCCGACAAGTATATGGGCACCTTGATCTGCTCCAGGTCTTCCCACAAACATCCGATCACCTTGACCTGCTCCAGGCCTCCCCGCAAGTATCGATCACCTTGACTTGCTCCCGGCCTCGATGTAAGCATCCGGTCACCTAGACCTATTCCGGACCTCCCTGCAATCATTTGGACCCGATCACTCTTGATTTGCTCCGAGCCTCCCCGCAAGCATTCGCATCCGGTCACTATTGGCGTACTTCGAGCCTCCGTGTAAGTATTCACATCCAGTCACCCTTGACCTACTTCGGACCTCCTTGTAAGTATCTAATCACTCTTGACTACTCCGGGCCTCCATATGAGCTTTTGTCACTCTTGATTTACTCCGAGCCTCCCCACAAATATCTAGTCATTCTTGACCTGTTCCGGGACTCCCTGAAATTATCCGGTCACTCTTGACCTGCTCAGACCCCCTCAAGTTCGTTCAAGGTCATCTCACATGACATCCGGTTTGGACTCTGACTATGATACCATTTGTCGTGTTCAAAAGAATTCACATATGTTCACAATTGTAGATATTGTCCACTTTGAGCTTAAGCCCTCATGGTTTTATTTTTGGCTTCTACCTAAAATGTGTCGTACCAATGGAGATATCTTCTTCCTTTTAAACTTTTGATCTTTTCATGTCTTTCTAATATAAGACTTTGATTGCATCCCTAATAGACGAGCTTCGCTTCTCCGACCAAGTGCACTTTGCTCCTCCCCGATCAGTCATATCGATCAAGCATGTTTCACCTCTCCCTGATCAGACTGACGGATTGGATGTGCTTTTCTTTTCCCCATTGGTCCCATTGATCGAGCGCGCTCCGCTTCTCCCTAGTTTCTCCCCGGTTGGTGCCACAGATTGGATGCACTTCGCCCCTCCCTAGTCGGTCCCACCGATCGGATGCGCTTCACTTGTCCCCGATTGGTCTCACGCGCTGCTCATCTCCGCTTAGTCAAGGTGATCTGACACTCTTTCATTTAACAAGCCCCAACTTCCAACCCAATTATCTCACGACCCAAGGGTCATATGGGGCTAGCTCATCATGGAGGTCGGCGCCTGCGCTGACACAACATGTGGGTTGTCAGAGCACGTGAGGTATCATCTCCTTGACCCACGTGATACTGGTAGATACGATGGGACAATCCCTTTACCCCAGTATGATACGCGTCACTTCAGTAATTAATACACAATTAATATAGAGGAGAGATATTCGGCGACAATGTTATAAAAGACGTCCGCGCCTGTGGATAGATGTAGGTTTTCCATTTTTTTCACCTCTTCGTGCACGTACTACTGTTCATCTTCTCCACATTTTCCTATCTTGAGAGATTTGACTTAGGCGTTGGAGTGGCTGATCTCGGTCACCCCGGGCCTTTATTCTAACTCTCTTCTTCTCCTTTTTCTCCCTCTCAGGCTTGACATACTCTCCGGCGGATCCCCTTCCCTTGGCATTCAGCGACTCCGTCAACACCGCCTCTAGCAGTCTGGTGGTTCATCCTTCTAAGGTCTCGGAGCAGGAAAAGTGGCAATCGAAAGCAAGTCAATTATATATCAAAATACTAATCAAACTATTCCATAACAAACAGAATGTACAGTTTGCAACCAAACCACTAACTACAAGCTATAAACTAGCAAAACAAATAAATACAATAATAATTAAACTATTAACTTCTGCACCGAGAACGCATGCACCAAAAACTTTGAAATACTTCAAGCATCTTAAATCAGATAATAAAAAAGAATGGAACAAATTTGGTGGAATTCTATCCAAGATGACCACAATCCACCTTGATTCAGTAAACATGCTTAGAGAAACCGGGGACAAACTGCAAGAAAATTTTTGTAACCTCACTGAAGTGGTGGTTGTGGTTTTACTATGTTTGATCCTGTGGATTCTTTGCGTCTTTGTAAGCAGTTAATGCCTTGTATGTTCACAGGATTGGAACACTCTTTCAATGTTTCTTTAAGAAAAGAAAGAAAAAAACAACAAAGAAACAACTCACAAAAAGATACAACTAAAATAAATGACGCAGAAACCTTGAGAACTAATAATTAGGCATGGACAAAGAAACCGCACACAAAAGATATAACTATTTATCGGAGAAGAAGCAACCTGAACTTGAGCACCGCG
>JBBPFP010000032.1:5505982-5527462 GCA_037974795.1 Kaempferia galanga
TTTTACTAAGAATATAATAATCAATTCAATATTTTTTTCTTTTAAAATTATTATTAAAAAAAAAAGACATAATTATCTTTTAATAAATTTCTCATGTCTGACTTTTAATTAAGGGGATTAAATATTACTTTTTAAATATAAAAAAAATAAAATATTACTGAATAAAAAATATAGGAGTTAAAAGTATTTCAGTCATAAGTATTTTATAGTAGTAAAATATTGTTCAACAAGAAAGAAATCTACGAGAATAAGAAAATTTTTCAAATTAAAATGATTTTTAAAAAGGATTTTTAGCGTTTTTTAAAAAACATTTGGATTGTGAATTTCCTCTTAAAAGACTTCTTTTAGAAAAGTAAAAAATATTCTAATTGAAACTATCAGAAAGACACTTACAATTGTTTAGATAAAACAATTTCTTACTTGCTTACATCTATTAAAAAAATAATAATGAAATGAGATTTTTTTTCACTCTTTATATTCCAAAAAAATAATATATATTTCCATTTCTACTTTATGGACACAATAGTATTTGTTGATTAAAATACTTTTACTAAAATATTTTAATAATCTTCCATTTGTAAAAAATATAATAAAATCATTTTTTTACTACTTGAACAGTGGGACTCTTAAAAAGCTTATATTTATTTTATTTTCTATCGTATAATTATATATAATTATTAAAGTGATTTTATAAAAACACCAGCTTCACTAAAACCCATGCCTCTGAGTTATGAATAGGAAGAATTTTGTTACTACGATTTTACAAAATAAAATTCTCCATTCATATGCCAACAAATTATAATCTCTTTTCGTCCCTTGGTATTCCAATGGAAGATATATTGTTTTGACTACAAATTATACAAACTAAGATAGGTTTTAGTAGTGAATAGCTCAGTTGATAAGTATATAGGGGATTTCACCATCTCTGAGAATCCCCACTCATGTTCTTACCAATCTGAGTTTTTTTGTACTTTCCCTCAATGGCGTGGGATAGTCATGAGAGGACCGCTAACATGACGGTTCCACATTTTTTTTTATGCTAGGTTTTAGAAGCCTCAAGGCTATAGTGCAGTGATAAAGGTGTTTAATTGTCTCCTAAATATTTATGATTCGATTCTCAACCACTATTAATCTAAGATTAATTAGTCTAAAAGTTGATGAGAAAAAAAAGAGACTACTCTTTTATAAGATCACAATTGATTAACATGCCAAGAATTGGCTATCCACATACAAAGATTGTGCTAGGATTTTTGAAAGACAAATTTTGAACGAAAATTTACATATAATGTATGTTATATTCTTTAGGACTATTCTTCTTCTACCTTTACCAATTCTACCTAAATGATTTGAGACTTATGTGAAACTTCTTTACATTGATAGGTTTTGGATGCTGTTTAAATAGACATGAAAGTAAACGTTTTGGATGTTGTTTAAATGGACATGAAAGTAAATTCGAAACAACACATTTAGATATATTCTTAGATTTTGGACGATGGAATTTGACTTACTAAAGTCTACTGGGACGTACCGATGCCTTGGAGTGACTAAATTTACCTTCTACACTTCACAAAAGTTAGCTCCAAAAAATGATAAATTTAATTAGTCTCATGGATTATTTTTGAAGTATCCGACTCGGCTCTATAAAAAATTTCCACCGACCGCCAAGATAAATCGAAAAGTACTAGCGGTGGGCGACCCAAACTCAACGTCCGTTTTGTGAATCTCAATTAGAGAAAAAATCTCTACAAATACGCCGTATCTAATAATCAAACCGTGGATACCGGGATAATTGAACGCTCTTACCGCTGCATCATAGCCCCGGAAGCACAAAAAAATTAGCTCCAAGACTTGGTTGAACATGTAGAATTTGATGCTAAATTGGTTATCCTTTGCTTGGGAATAGTTGTGAACCTTTCCCATTTCACCACCATTTTTTTTTTTTACCATTTTAAGTTCATTCAATGATTTAGGGATCAACATCAGTCTACTTCATTTTATTAAAAGAGACTTGAAAGAGATTCAAGCTAAAGTTCAACATAGAAATATCAATTGGAACAAACTCATGTAGAATTAGACACTAACATAATTGTCATTAATCCCAATATGTTGTGTTCTTATAATTCTAAACCTCAAGATCTTCTATAAGCATGGTGAAAAATTCTTGAAAACAGTGAGTTTTTCGCACTCACAATTAATGCGTATATACCATAACAAGGGATGTGGACAAGTCCCAAGCATAAATACCTGCAATTTTAGTGTAGCTGTAAGAATCTTGTGCCAACAAAATGGTGGAGAAAACAAGATTCTCATACTAACCAAAGAGGAGCCCATGAAGTTGAGAGCTCAAGAAAAGGGTAGGGCCACCTGAGAAACTTGTGTTAGCCATCAACTTAAATAAGAAAGCAAATAGTTTACATCTTTCTTTGATGAAAGACTAGCTCGAGGACAACAATAAAAAGTTATATTTAGGTATCCTCAGTTCTTTAACATAGATTGATTATAGCTGCGGATCACAACCATTCATTTGATTGTGTGTGGCAAAATGCAAGAACGAAGATCAAATGCAAGTGACTAAGTTCTTGTATGCAATAAAGCAGTGGAGATTTTGTGTGTTATATAACTACAACTACTACTGTAAGAATGCTACCATTTTAGCTGTAGCATTGATAGGTAAATGTTGGTGCATGGTAACAAAATTTAGAAAACAATACACCCACCATGAAAATCCACAGGCGTGCAGAATCCACTGGAAGATTACGTAGATACAACTCCAAAGGATAAAATATGCCATTCGAAACCATGGAAAAGGCTGCAGAACACACTGATTAGTTTGTCATTTATTGAATACGTAATATTACACTTTTAGGTGATTAAATCTAGTGAGCAGGAAACTTACAAGACTGTTTAGAGTAGTATCAAGGAGGAGAAAGATAAAGTTCAGTGTATGCATGCACCCCATAAGCTGGCAAGAAAAATGTGCATAATAAATCTTAGCAACATAAGAACAAGCATGCCTTTAAAAATATGAGACACGGGAAGAATAATAATTTAATACTCAAGAAAAGTAATAACAATGTGACTATTACTATAAGGAAATTTTCAATCTACTTATAAAGTATAGATCTACTCTAATCATCAGCAGGCAGTTATCTTGTTCTTAACTCCAACTTTTTTTTTTGTGAGTGTGTGCGTGCGCGCGCGCTTATTTATTTGAATAGGGTTGATTCGTGACCAAATTCACAATGCTAAACTTATTCAAAATATAGATTTGATCTTAAATCTGGAGTCCGGGTAAAGAAATATCAGGAGATTAAATGTATGAACATGGAGCAATTTGATGGCAATGCTTTTTCATATTTATGCTTTTTAAAGATCTGATATATTGATACAACAAATTCTCTGAAAACATACATAAAAAAACTTGTATTTTTAAGCTAAATATTACAAAAATAATAAACAAGATATGAAATGATTAAAGTAATAAGGAATCAGAAGCTACTATCGTGCCAACGTATCATTGCAAAATGAAACAAGATAAAACATAAATGGCTGAAGTATAGTTTAACAAGTAAAGAGCACCCACCAAATCTAGTTTGAAATGTTCATCAGTGAGAAATGGTACTAAAAGGCCCCAAAACACAATGTCTGTCAACACAACAGCACCTGCGCTAGTCTGCTCAAGTGAATGGAACAACATCATTTAAAAAATTCAAGAAGATAACTGACATAATTAACCTAGCTAGCCATGCTCATGTATGGTTAGACTATGAAGAATGAAACAAATTTATAAAAGGAACACAACAAAAGAGTTTGAAATGCCAAAATGGAGATGGAGATAGAAAAAACATTAAATAGTAAGGAGAAGTTTTTCAATTCTTTGTTATAGGGTCAAGCTATTGAGAAATTTACCTGATAAACAATTAGCATAAGGTAACCCCAAAACCGAGCTTTTTGTTGACAATAAGTACGCTCATAGTTGCTACGTGATTTGCTAGCAGTTTTGTTTCTATTTGTTGCATTCAAAGTTACAGGTACATCTACTGCAACATCTCCTTTAAGGAATGCATTTGCCTCGTCATTTTCAGTGGCACACTTTCCATACATCCAACAACCATAAGCAGATATCACACTAGCAATCTGTAAACATGTAAAATAGCACACAAATAAGCAAGTCATATCACAAAACAAAGCATATACCTAACCATGTCCATGTTCAAAACCCCATAAGAAATATTATTGATATGAGCAAAATGCATCCAACTATACCGAGAGAGCAAATATTGCATATAGAATATAATCACAGATAGATGGGAAAAGAAGTTAAGAAATAAAACAAAAGTCCAAAAAAAAGGAGCTGGAGCATACCAGGAAATAGATGATCACTAACAAAAATGTCCACCTGCAGGCACCAAATTTAAATAGTCAGTAGCTGGCTTAAGCTAACAACCAAAATATAGAGTTGTCATGAATTTCTTTCACAAGAACAATTTAGTTACCAAGTGAAATGGTAAATTTAGAAACCTCATTCCACAGTTGATGTTCTAGCTTGAACTAGCAAGATACATTGTCGTAATGAGAAGCAATTCATACAAGGAGAAACTTAAACGAAATACTACATATATTTAGACGCACTCCATCAGCTCATGACCAGACACCTGAACCAGAATCAAAAAGAGGAAACCTATGAGCACATCCGCAGCAACCATAGAATCGAATTTTATTCTTGAAGAAATTTCCCCAAAATCATAATAAAACATTTTCTGTTCGATCGAAGCAAAAAAGAAACAAGAAAAAACAGGATTTTTCGAGAAACATTCGACCACACGATGCAAACAATTCAACTAAAAAGGGCTTACTGAGTATAGAAATAGAAGGCGAAGACGCCGTCAAGGAGAAGCACCTGGCACAACAAAAAGCACAAGATCGATAGAGAAACAACTCGAAATCCTAGAAGCTGAAAGCAGCTGGCCTTCGTCCAGCATGAGAGCCAGAGACTGGAGGATCTGAGGGGGTCAGCCCTGCCCGACGAGATCACCGACACCGACACGGCGGCAGGGACGGCCAGAACCACGAAGCATACAGGCACCTGCCACCGCAGCCAGTAGCCTAGGCCTTGCTCCGCCTCGCCGACCGCCATGGGCGAAGTTGCGACGAGGGAGATCGAGACCGAAGATACGACTGACCCGTTGTCGTACCTTAAGTGAACTGAGTGCACGGGTCCCATCCATTTCCTCCAATCGATCGTCCCACGCATTCGTTGAAGTTGCCTCAGTTCATTTTTATTTTTCGGTCCGGATGACGTGGATATCATTTCTTTCTTTTAAATTTTTTTTTTTGGAAAACAAAAAAATGGCAAAATTGCTTTATAAAAGAGACATTTTTTAAAAATTTATTTATTTATTTATTCTTTTAAAGTTGAAATTAGCAAAAGGCATCGACACGCCCCTGTAATCTTTCAAATATTCATTGGTCGATTTTTAATTTTATCCGTTGTAAACAGCGAGACGAACAGCTAAACGAACTCAAGTTCTAATTTTTCTTTCCCTTCCCCCAAAAGAACGAAATTGGCTAGGGTTACCTACTCGGTGTAATACAGCATGATGCCCCAGTCGTAAGTGCGCAGATCCCAGATGAAAACCCCAATCATGGCGGAGGCCAGGGCCAGCCTCACCCCGAGGAGGGCAGCGGGGTGCACCGGCCGCCACCGGCTTATCCACAGCTCGCATCCCAATACTTCACCTGCCTCTTCTCCTCCGCCGCCGCCTCCGTCTTCGCCCCTGGACAGCAACCTACGGTATATGGAACTAGCTCGAGCTTTGCAGGTGCGCTCGCCGGCGAGGATGCAGGAGAGGGAGGCCGCGAGGGCGGCGGCGACGAGCGCGAAGCAGAGCAAATCGTACCAGTGGACGGAGAAGGCCATGTATTGGCTAGCAATCGGAGCTTCTCTTCTCCCAGATTCATATCGGCGTGTCGAGAGGAGGGATAGGAAAACTGGTAGTTCGGACTGCGCGGTTTGTTAACGCAGTTGACGCCAGCACGCGATCCACGTGCAGGCTTGCAATTCAAGTTGGCGTCAGCACGTTTGAAATTGGAGTTCTTCGAGAACATGTTCCACTTTGCAGAAAACATATAAAAGAAGACAACATGAGCTATGAAGCCCGAACAAGTCTCGATCGAGAGCCTCAAGCAAGGATAAACGAGTCCAAATTGAAATGTTATTTTGCCAAAATCCAAAGATCATAATAATGTGGCAAGTAGCAAGCACTCATATATGAATAGGCTTGTCGTATGTTGCCATGGCAGCTTCCTTCACAGCCTCACTCATAGTCGGGTGCGCATGACATGTTCTAGCAATGTCTTCACTAGAGGCTCCATATTGGAGAGCCAGAACAGCTTCGTGGATGAGCTCCCCGGCATTGGGTGACATTATGTGGACGCCGAGGATCTTGTCAGTCTCTTTCTCAGCTAATATCTTCACTAACCCCTCCGCGTCGTCAATAGCCTTCGCACGGCTGTTGGCCATGAATGGGAACTTGCCAACTCTGTATGCCACCCCCAGGGACTTCACTTGCTCCTCAGTCTTGCCGACTGAAGCCACCTCAGGGTGTGTGTACACCACTCCTGGGACCATATCATAGTCGACGTGACCCTCCTTACCTGCGATGAACTCTACGCACGCAACTCCATCTTCTTCGGCCTTGTGGGCAAGCATAGGCCCCGGTATCACATCACCAATGGCATATACTCCCGATACATTGGTCTTGAAGTGCTTGTCAACTGTGATCCTTCCTGCCTTGTCGGTTTGTACTCCAATCTTCTCTAGTCCAAGACCTGCTGTATAAGGGAACCGACCGGCAGACACAAGAACAACATCTGCCTCAAGCGTGCCCTGTTCGCCTCCAGCTGCAGGTTCAACTGTTAACTTAACCCCATCCCCTGAAGTGTCAACCGCAACAACCTTTGTCTTGAGCATGAATTTCATTTTCTGCTTCTCAAGCATGCGCTGAAACTGCTTCCTTACCTCACCATCCATGGAAGGTACAATGTCAGGTGCAAACTCAACAACAGTGACCTCGGAGCCAAGCCGTCCCCAAACTGATCCCATCTCCAAACCAATGTAGCCTGCACCAATCACCACCAATTTCTTTGGGACGGTGGACAAAGATAGAGCTCCAGTGGACGAAACAATCTTGTTCTCATCGATAGTAATTCCAGGGAGAGATTTCACATCAGAGCCGGTGGCAATGATGATGTTTTTGCCTTTGACAACTGTGTTTCCTCCATCAAGGGTGTCGACGGAAACTTCTGAGGGTGAAATGAATTTGCCAGAACCTTTGACATAGTTTACTTTATTCTTCTTGAACAGGCCTTCAATACCTCGAGTGAGACCAGAAACAGCTTTATCTTTTTGTGCCAACATGGCAGGCAGGTCAATTTCAAGCTGAGTGAACTTAACACCATGACTTGGGAATGCATGCTTAGCTTCATGGTACATATGAGAGGAATGAAGGAGAGCCTGCAAACAAGAAAAACACACTAAGCCTAACAAAGCTTCTGAGAATGATAATCCAGTATATGTAAAAACATCCTACAGTTTTTAACAAATCAAGAAAGAAGCAGCCTTTTATATGGATCCTCAATTCCTATACATGATTGTTGCCATAAAGACATTAAAATCATCATACTTATCAGTCAGTCATGCTGTTGCAAAAGAATTTCAGTATGAGAAGTACCATAAGAGTATGATGACAGTCACCGCATGCATATATAGATTCTTGAGGGTATAGCTAGGCCATGTCCAGAAAATAATTACATTTGCACAATAATATTGATTTTGCAACACAGCACTGACATGTGATAGAAGAAACATCTCTGATAAGCGATTAACTGATCCAAAGTAAAGAAGAAAGTTCCCAATCCAAAAACTAAATTTAGTAAGAGAGACTAGTGCAAAGAAAATTGTGAAATGTGAACAAAAATAAACATGGCAATAAGTCTAATACTAAGCTCCACTCTATATAGGTATTATCAAAACACTAATACATGTCTAGAGCACAGAATTCTATCTTGAATAGTATACTTGGTTCAAAATATGGAATTGACAAAGAATAAAATAGCCATTCTTGTGGAATAAAACTGTAGGAAAATGTATCATTGGTTTGGTTCATGGAAGAGAGTAGATATTCATTGTCATCCTAACAAAGATCTATATATTTAGAACTCAACAGGCAAAAATGGAGGAAATGACTCGAGGCATTTCTCAGCAGCATATTATTTTGGATTAATTACTTATATGACACCTTAAATTTTTAACAAATGTATTATATTTCGACTTAACAAAATAATGATACCATTTTTATGACAAAATTTTCAAACATAATGGTTTTATAAATACCAACAATCCATAAACTTTGATGTAATTTGAATAATTTTTTAATTCTTAAAAAATAAATATGCCACATTCAAGCATTAAAGAATCTAATGAGGTTTCAAAATGATATATAATTTCATGTGAGAATAATATTATGAAGAATTAATTAAAAATTGATAAGTTGTTTTTATTGGTTATTACAGACTTGAAAGTATATGATATCCTTCAGAAGTGAAAGTTCGTGATAAATTTGTATTAATCTTAAAAGTTCATGATAAATTTGTATTATTTTCAACCCTTTTCTTATATCTTTGCCGTAGAGATTTATAAAATTATGATTAAAAAGTATATAGGGAATGCCGGAATCTATGAACTCAAAAACAAAGAGAAGAACTCATCTAAATCATTTGCTAATTGCTACAACTATCAAGTAAACCAGATCTAACCGGCTGACCTAATCCATAGACTACCCAAGCATCGGCAGTATGAACACCCATCGATCAAATCAAGAAGCCAATCAAACACGATAGATCCAACAGAAAGCCAAAAAAAAAAAGAGGGACGAGATAAGAGAAAAAGGGAAAAAGTCTACCTTGGAAGGCATGCAGCCAACGTTGAGGCAGGTGCCTCCAAGGGTTCCCCTCTTCTCGATGCACGTCGTCTTAAGGCCTAACTGCGCGGCCTTGATCGCCGCCACGTACCCCCCAGGGCCGCCGCCGATCACCACCACGTCGTTCTCGTCGCCCACTGTCGCCGCGAAGCCCCTGAAGAGCACGGAGGACCGCCGCACGGCCTCCGTCCGGAAGAGATCCCCGGCCCTTCGCCTCGCGAAGCTCGCCATCGCCATCGCTTCTTCTCTTCCTCTTCTCTCGCACCCCCTGACGCCGTATAGAAGAGAAAGAAAAGAAGCAATTTGGTTGCTTTATAAATAGTAGAAGATTAAATATCATATAAATCGGAGCGCGAGGGCGCCGGCGGAGAGAGCTGACTCAGTCGATCAAAAAAGAAAACGACCGTCCGATAAAGATCGTACGGTTGATGGGATAGATATACAAATTTTGCACATAAGTACTTGCATAGTTTAAAAATTGCAGAGCATAAATTTTTGTCTGGTTTCTCTTTCTTGTTATTTGATCTGCTCCACTGCTTACCGATAAGCCACTTCATCTGTAGACGAGCTTTCTCCACCAAGAGTAAGAAGTATCACATTCCACAACAATAGACAGTTTTAATCTGATCTCACGATAGAGATATCACATTAAGTTTCGGGATTTTTTCTCTGTTTTGTTATCAAATTTAACGGAAGCATGAGAAACCTCTAACTGAGCAAAAGTTTGTCCTTGCTAACAGAATGAAAAAGCTGCTCCTCCTTTAATGTTCATCCACTGTTTAAATAATATGCTCCCAGATCTTCACACCATGGTTTGGAGTGGACTACTGCTGAAAAGAGATGGAATACGAACCGGTTTTTGGATCTTTAACAGCTTTGAAGTTGTCCAGACTCATCCCAAAGCGACCCAGCAAAGAATTTCCCATCTCTTTCAACTTTCCTGCAACAAATTGATGAAAAACAAAGTAAGGAACCTTTGATATTTTGAACGGTTTATGCGAGGGATGAAAAATGTTAAGATGAATATGTGGCATTATTAGATAAAATTACAAGTATTGTCCATAGCAATTAAATTTAGATCCCATAAAAGATGGAATTAGCGAAAATAGATTGAAATTGCAAAATTATAATCAAAGACGATCAATAGATTCTATAGATAAGAAAAACTGGACCTGTTAGATTTCACTGTATGAAGGATAAAGGAAGACCAAAAATAAGTGAGCTTGAATAATACTAGAGATATACGCCTACATAGCATTGAATGGAGGATAATATCCAGACACTTGATCCAAAATAATTGAGATTAACACAACTCGAAAACGATGATAATGTGCGTGGTTTGAATCTAGATGCCTGTTTTTAAAATTCAATGAACATTTAATATGCCTGCTGAAATCACAAATTTGAAACATAACTGATAGTCTAAATATATCTACAAGTACATGCTAGTGGAAATGAACCAGGCTCACCGATCATTTCTTCTTTCATTTTCTCCCTTTTCTCTGCAGCAATTGGTTCTAAACATCTTATACTATTTCTAGCTTGGTTATTTGTAGGATCCAACTCACATACCTTTTTCAAATCTGCAGAAACATTTTAGAGCAAACTTAAACAAAAATAGTCAAATATCAAAAAATAGTTAGCAGGCTTCGAGACAGCATAACAATTTTAGCATCTAAAATCTGTGAGGAATTGGTACATAAAGTAGTTTAGCCAAAAAATCCCCATCACCATGAGACAACCTACCAGCAATGGCCTCCTCATAGTTTTCGAGTTTTTCATGAGCCTCTGATCTTCTAAATAGTGCCTTTACATATGATGGATCCAGTTCAAGCGCCTTTGTGCACTCTGTTACAGCATCATTGTATCGGTTCTGGTCAAAAAACAAACAAAATGAACTATCGACAAACAAGCTAAAATAACTAATACCTTAGGTACAATATTTCTTCAATATAATCCTTACTAGCTTACTAATTCTCAGTAGGAAGAGAATAAACTTATTATCATCAATTAGGTTTGGCTTAAATTAATAGCAAAATTGTCAATCCAACCTTGAATTGAACTACTGCCAGCATGTTTTGGCAGAGCAATTGTGCGTGGACATAAATAGAATGTAGCTTAACCATATTGTAAAAAAAGAGACAATAAACAATAACAATGATTATAACAGGAAAATATTGTGACTAACGTGTATTCATATTTTATCTTATGCTCTGATCCATAAAAAGAAGCAGCATATGCAATTTTATTGAATTCCCCTTTAAAGAACCCTTAAGTGCCAAATTGATATGTAAGCATAAAAAATCATATTAGTTCCACAACATTTTCATTTTTAATTCCAAATGGAACAAAAAAGTTGAATTTAAATTCACTTTTTCCTTTTAATTTTTCTAACAATTTTAGAATGGTATTATTCAGTTATTATGCAGAAGAGTATGCCTTTCAATGACCAATATAATCAAAGAAAAGAAGATCAATTCCCATGAAGCAACACATTCGACTCTCGAAGTGTATAATTTCAGAAGAAAAAGGATCAACTTTTGATGACATTTTCCAGCTAATTCTTAACTGAGAAAAATACATAAAAATGACTCATGATATCAAACAACAAAACAGCCAATACTATAAACAAAAAACGGTCCCTTCTACACCCCGAAAGTAACAAAGTAGTTGTGATTTCCAAATAAATAGCTACCAATGTTTGTAAAATAAATAATAACACGAAGATAGAGTTTACAAAGACATATGCATTGAAGGTAGCAGAAGTTCAGCAAATTTAAGATTAACTAAGTTCTACTCTCCATGTTTGTCAACAATATTTGCCCGGGGTTAGTCTCCTAACAGTCCCTATCAAGGGATTACTGTTGGCTAAAAATAAGAAGAGCTAGTTACCAATATTATTGGCATAAATTTCATATATGAAATGACTTACCAATTTCATGAAACATGCTGCTCGGTTTCCATGTGACATAGAGCATACATCTGCAGATGAAGGTAGCTCAGAAGCAATTTGCAAAGCAATCTCATACTGCACGAGTGCATCCTCATATTGCCCAACCCTAAAGAGTTTGTTCCCTTCTTCCTTTGCATCATTTGCTTGCTTAAGAGCTTTCTGCAACACAAAGGAACCATTTAACTCAGTCGTAGACTAACCATGGCAAGTGGTAAGGTGTAAGTAATCAATTTGAATAGGATAAGGGGGTTTTTCCACTAAAATAAAGTTCTAGTCTTCTATTTCGGTACAGAATAGAGATATTCTTTTTATTTGTAAACTGTTATTAATTGTTAATTAATTGATTATTATTAGTTAGTATAAATAGTAATGAATAATTGTAGTTAGTAAATCTAGTCTACCGATAATGAGAGAAGAATTTTTCATGTTTAATTATTCAAATTGTTGTGTTCGCATGAATATTCTAGAATATTGTAGATGTCCAATTATTAGTAAATAATGTTGAAGCATAAAAGCAGCTTGTTAATCGTAGTATTTCCTGGAAAATTAAATTTGAAAGAGTGTGATTAGGATTCTTAGAATAGTAAATTCAGGACTCCTGCAAGAAACAAGCTCCTTGTACAAGTCATATCTGTACACAACGTTCAATTGAGAGTATCTAATTACTTACAATTGACGTGAACTTAAATTTAAAATGGTAATTGAGTTATGATAAAAAGCACTGATATATTTCTTTTCAGAACCAAATTCAAAACAAGCTTCTTTATACCGGCCATTCATGTGTATGGTATCCATTGGATGTATACTAAATGCAATAAATAGTAGGGTAACAAAATTCATGTACTAAATAAAGAAAGATAACTTTTGGCTCTTATAAATAAAAGTTAAGGATTGATTGGACAAGACCCAGAAAATTTGTTTGCAAGTTCACATAACCCAAAAGGATGGCCAGTATCATTCAGACAATCAATCAAACACAAATCTGAACACCGATTATGCAAGGTTCGACATGGAATTTAGTGGAACTATTTAACACTAATAATCAAATCTTTTCACAACAATTTGAAGCTTCAGCTTATCAGAGAAAGCCCAGGAGGGAAACCCCACTTTTGTTCAGTTTACAGCGTGAACAGAACAAACAGACTGAAAGATAATAAGACGATCAGTGTTCATCCTAGAAAAGGAGTTCAAATCCCGAAGACGATAGTGCAGAACTCGAATCCGAGATCAAACTGCATTAAAAGAGAAGATCAAAATGTCGTACCTCCCTCAACTGCTCATCCGTGAGCGCGTCCTCAAAGGACTCCTCGTCGCTGCCGTTGTCCCCTTGCGTTGGATCCTCGCCAGGCGAGGCGTTCGCAGGGACTTCCTGGGTCTCCTGGGCGTCAGGTTCTTGCTCGATCACAACCATGTTTCCTCCCGCTGGGCAAATAGGAACCGAATCGAAGATTTGGAAACGGGTTCTGCCGATGCGATCACCGATCAGGAGACGAGAGAATCAACGGGAGGAGACTTCCACGATTCTGTAGACTCTTCGAGAAAAAGCTCGGGAATTTTAACAAATTTATACCCAACTACTTAAAAACAAAAACAAAAATTGTATAAAGATCTTAATTAAAATTAATTTAATATTAAAATAAAAATAATCATAAGTAAATTTGTAACAAAGTGCTATAAATACTTGGAGAAAATATTAAAGCCCTCGTGAGCATTGTCCAGTGATACGTGAGAAGACCGTAATGGTGTGGGTTTGAGTTTTGCCAAGGGTCTGAGGGCCGTTAAAATACAAACAATATTAATATAAAAGTACATTTTAAATAATATTTATGGTCAAAAATAGAATTGAATACGTATAATTATTTAAAAGATACGAATAATCTTCAATTTTATATATCACACTTTCTGTGATTAGTAAAAAATTATAACAATTTAACATTTATAAAGTAACAATAACAAAACTGAAACAACTTAATTACAGTAGCTATGAAACCATAATTACTATACAATTATAATAACTAATAAATTATAACTACCACAATTATAAAATCATAACTATTGTAATATTTCTAATTTAGAAAGAGTAATAATGAGAATAAAATTGTCATTTTACAAAAAGGTGGGATGCCGACGCCCTTTGACGATTTGTTTTAAAAAAAAAAAAAACAAGAATCATGCATTGACACAAATTTGTATGAACAGGATACTGAATCCAATAAACCACATCAAACATTCTCACAATGAATGTCTTAGCTGGACATCGACGAATCAGTCATTGCTCGTGCGGAGTAAAAACGCAGCTATGATGCATAAATAGTGCTGGATCTGGAAGCTAATGCAAAACTTTAGGATCCGGATTCTTTTACCGCTTGTTTAATTCTTCTCTGATGAACATCCCAATTGTAGACCCGAGCAACAGTAACCTGGGCAAGAACACAAAGTCGAGAATTAAAAATTTGGATGGATTTGCCGCCTTCATTTTTGGATGTGTTTTTTTACACGAAAACTTCGTACCTGAGTTATGGTCACTTGATCCCTTACGAACTGCAAATCACGAACAAGGACTTCTAGGCTGGTTTTGGCATTTTCCAAGTTCTTTTCTAGGAGCGATTTTGCCTATGAACATTAAGATGTATCAGAGTTAGAAGATGCCTAGCATGTACGTATATTAGTTGAACGAAATGCTGTAGCTCTGACTAACCTCTTCTAGGGAATATTCAAGCATGACATTTGCGCCCAACCAAAGGCAAACAGAATCGTTATCCTCAATTTTTGTTCGCGAGTAAATACCTTCGGCCACTTCGAAATCAGTAATTAGTGCCTGCAATTAATTCATTACCCAGAATGTTAAACTAGCATCATCTTCCAAGTAATGAATAGATGACAAAAAGTATAAACTTCAAGAAAACTAATAGAAAAGGAACTCAAGATAATAAGAACAAAGATTTTTTGGGCCAGTATTGAGTGTTATTCTAAGAACAAAGATTCTGAAGTTAACTTCGAGTTAACAGCGTTTCAATGAGTATAAAACCAAGAGTAAGAGAGGTGCCCAATGAGATACATGATTGAAGGAGGATTTTACGATATGTTAATTTGTTTTAGTTAATTATACTAGTGATAAAAAAGAGAGAAATTAACAGACAGAAGAGGACCAAATGCCTGCTTAAACTTTCCTACCATGATTATCAGTAATCTAGAAACTTCAGAAACTCACCGGAATGAAGCCTTACTTCTACATAAGGTAACATTTTTCACCAAAGCATCCTAGGAATAACCTATGAAAACTCACCTGGATTATAAAATATAATTTGTAGCATTTATTAATACATGCTTTTCTATGATTTTCAATAATGATAATAATATTTAGGACCTGTCAATGCCGGATAAGCATAATCAACTCCATTCAGGTAAACTAAGTGAATAAATATCTCAGATTAGTCTTCAGCTTATTAAAGCCTTCAATAACAGAAAGAAAAAAAATTAAGTTTAAACAACGATTATTCTAAAGCCTCTAGAAACAAAGTCAATAACTGCCTTGAAGCAAGAGACACATGGGAGAAAAGATTGTAAAACAAATTCGTAACCACACATGGGCATGCTTTTGCCAGTGATCAACTAGTGCATTCTATACAATATTGTGAAAATGTGTACACAAGTCTCCATGATATAAAATAACAGTTTGCATTGTGGATCCTCCTTTCTGATAAAGTATTTTAAATATACTTCACACGTGCCAAGCAAGAAAAACATATAAGAAAACAACTGGTGTTAAATGACATGACAGGAATGCTCCAATCTTCAAGATAGGACTGACAAGACAAACATTGCCTAATAATGGCTTCAAGGTCATACTCATCCTGCAAAAATTAATCATCAAAGATGAAGAAAATACAGAAAAAGAAAGTTGGCAGTGGCCTCAGAGTAGAAAAGACCCAAAAGGACACTATGCAGTCAAATAGAGCTACTCATGGTCCACCTAACTGCCATCCTTCAAACTAACTCAAGGAAAGTTGATGATGAATTTACCACTGAAATTGATACTTTAGTTGATCTGGAAACATGTGGTCGACCAGAAATAGAAACATTTTAACTTGCATAAGTTGCATAAATCATAAAAGATTAATAAACTTCTTTAAACCAACCTCCTCAGCTGCTTTCTTCGCCTCCAACATACCAACAACATCCAAGCACTTCTCAATATCAGGTATTTTTGCCTAGAAAAAATTTAAGTTAGCTTTACAATAATCTTTAGGACCAACTGAGTGAGAAAAGCAGAGGACTGTGTTTCACCACATGAAGAAACAAGTTTCCAGAATCCATATTCCTTTCATTTTTTTAATAACTTTCACAAACATAAGTTTTTTAAAATAGCATGACTACTCTTACAGTTCCGATTGGATAAGTTGTTACTGGTTATGGATATGAAGTGCAACCAATAATAGGGATTCAAGACATATTTACTGAGAGGAATTTGCAATGATGCATTAATTTTTTTACAAACTGAAATTGAGACAAATTTGAGTGATTTCCCCCCTCTTTTGGGTGTTATTCATTGCAGCATTGCAGATTTTAAAGTTGAATGAAATTGCCTGACATCAATGGTACTTTGCCATTCAAATTCCAATAGCAAAATCATGCAAGTAAAAAATGCCATTCCATTTTTTATCAAGTTAAATATGGGAAGTGGAATGTAAAAAATACTTAATGTTCTAATTTGAGCATACCTGTATAAAGTATAAAATTCTATGTAATTTTTATTCTAGGAAAAAAAAATTATTTATTAAATTGCATGCAAGTTTTGGCAACTTGGCTTGAAATATTCTATTAGAAAACTAGAATTCTAACCCATCACCCAGTGATCATTATATAGTGGAATTCTGCTGAGGTATTTTGGGTATTCAGAAGCACTCTCCTGGCACATAACACATTGACTTCAGCAACTTAAAGGTATTCACCATGTGCATCTTCTATATAGTGGTCAAATCTAATACCCATTATCTGATCCTCAGCCTATATACCAAATGACAACCAACTCATGCTTTGATATAATCTTATCCTGCAGTGTAACAAGACATTATATATAATTTCACCTGATATCAGTTGATATATATATATTTCACATTCTGCCAGCAAAATGATCTCTCTTAGTTGATTCCTGCACCATAGTACTTGATCAACTCATCTTATGGTTGATTAAACTTCCTATACAATACATAAACACCTCTCATTAAATTTGTGAAATTTAATGTTTTCAGGCATTACATTGTTTCATTTGGTGTCCAAAGAAGCATTGCCATAGTCTATTAGGTTCATCCATCTCTGCATCTTCTTGTGGTGATTTTAAATTTGCCATCAACTTCTAAGGTTAAAAAGTGATATAATGGACTAGCTTGGGGTCAGACAAATATTTGGTTTAAATAGTGATTTTGTGAAACCACTAGGTGGTTTGCAGCAAAATATAACTACCATGAATATGACATTCACAAGTTCAAAGTAAGGCATTTGTTGAAAATGATTTCTTTTAGTTTAGGCATCATAAATCAAAGTATCATTCTTTTTTCATTTTATAATATAGATAATTTGTTAATCATTCCTTTTTTTGATTTGGACAACATTAGAATTTATTGATTATCATTAGATAATTGCATACTGCTTTAGAATTTTTTCCCCCATTTTAAATCTATTCGAGATACACCTAACTACTCTTGGATAATAGTTTTTATTTACTCTTCTCTTGTAATCTCATATATCCATCTTAGCATTCTTATGTATTGGTCTTTCTTAACTAACAATGCTTTGGCACAAAGTCAACGTTTAAAGTATCGTGTCGGGCAAAGGTGAAAAAATTCGTTCCGTTCGCTAACCAAAATCGACACCGGCACACTCGAGGTACCGTAGCAAAGTGTCGTGTGCGCATTGTGGAGGCACACGCAGGCCTCGTGGCTGCTGCGATGGCTTGGCGACTATCACGGATGCCATGCGTGGGCCTCCCCACTTCCGTGGAGGGTTCGTGCGAGCCTGTTCTCTAGCAGCATAAAGCACGAGCACCCGAAGACGAATTAGTTAATAATTTCAATCAACTCCTAGCTATAGTTGTAGTTGGTATAATTTACATAATCTTAATTAAACTCTAATAAAACTATCCTATTAATTCAATATATATTTTAAAATTTTTATTTTTATTTTAAAATATTTAGATTGTTTTTTTAGTTTATATATTTATATTTAAAAATATTGAAACCATACCGGCATGATACGGTCCTAAAACTGTATTGTTTTGATCCATGACCGAAACCTCGGCAGAGTTAAAATTTTAAACCTTACACAAAGTAACATTCATCAAACCATTACTGCAACACAAGTCAAGTGAATCCCAACTATTTGAGGCATGCTACGAGGATGTTATCTCCCCACTAAATTCTATGTTGGTTGTACCATAATTTATTATCTTTTTTTAGCCTAAGAGGCACTCAGCGATCACAAGAAATTTTAGAAGTTCGTCTTTATGTTAACCACACTATTTATCCATCTATTTATATCTTCATCAATATTTGTTCCTATTGAATAATAAATCAAAAATATTTAAAAATCTTAATTGCAGAAATTCTATCCATTCAATTTAACAAATATCCCACTTTTCCTTTTTTATGTTGTTGAAACTGCATTTCATATACTTTGTTCTTCTTCTTACTAAGCTTTTAGTTCTGGAAGCTCTTTTTTATTTAAGCTTCAAATTTTTTACATTTAGGCTCACATCAATAGCACATTTATTACTAGCAAATTTATTTTTCAATATAAAAAAAAAAGATAATGACTTAAAGCTAACCCTTGATATAAACGTACATTTATAGAATCATATCATACTCCTAGTAACTCTAATACCGATAAATACAATAGTGTAGGTTGAGTATGACTAGTAAGTTCATTTACTACTCTGTAAAAATGATAACAGCCTACAATTACAGAATCATTTGTGACACTCCTAGTAACTCTAATACCACTAACAACATTATTATATCTTTCTCATATCAAGAAACAATTGCTAGATATTCTCTTCCTCTCTAAAATCTATGACAATGTACTTAGAGATATATTGGTTATGGTCATTTTCATTCTTAAAATTAATTAACTGCTCATATTTTCATAAAACGAGTATCAACAATCATAAACTCATAAGAAGTAACAAAAATCTAAAATCAGATTATCTTCATGTCTTTCCTTAAATCCAAAACCTGCCAAACATATCAATTCATCCAAATAAGCTCTGAGAATAAGTTCAATAATATGAATTTTGTGAATAATTTGACCAGTCAATCTTATTTAGTACTATAGTGATATATGATATGTCTAATTTTCTTAATTTTGACATTATTATCATATCCTTATAGATTATAATACTTACTTTGCAACTATTGCATCTACTTAATATGACCAGTCAATCATTTATTTTATGTTTTTTTTCAATATATCAAACTTTAATCTAGCATTTTCTATATATTTTTTTGTTACCTATAAGCCTTTTTTTAAACTCTTCTTCCAACTATTGCATCTACAATTCTAATCTTTTTCTTTGTCTTCCAAATGTGTTCCACTATTCTGAGTTACTAAGTCGATCTTGCGATCATGGACAAATGTTGCAATAGCCCACGACACACAAGAATTCTTTATTACCTGTCCGAGGCAACTTTTGGAGATTGACTAGACCATCCTCAAATCAGAGTCTGAATGATGAATGGTATCTAACATCACTTAAGTAATGACTTCTCCTTAGTGCTTAGAACAAATGTGGTTAAAATTCATGATCATCATATTGTTTATAGTTTCATGCTCTTTGTCAAAGCTTAATGCTCCTTCATCTTTTTCATCCATGCTTAGGTGAGGGCATTAACCATTACTGGTGGTGCCATCATTTATCAAAAGTTATCTCTCCCTTCAATTCAATGGAAAAAAAAATATATCTTCTATCATTTTAAAGTTTGGCGAGGTAGAATATATATCAGAAATATCAAATCAGACAAATGGCTTTGTTAAGTCAAACAATGACAAAACAGCAACTTTAAAAAAAAAAGGAAGAAACAAAGAAGTGTAACAAACCTGAAGATCCCGTTGCTGAGCCAAAAGTTTCATTTCCACAATTTTGTACTGCTGAAGCCTGAGATGAACATGAGATCGCTTGTTTACGAAGCCAGCAATCATACAGAAGATATCAAATTATTAAAAGCTCGCTTTGTTGAAGAAATAGAAGGCCATCCGTACTAGGTGTTTACGAGAAACAATAAAAGAAAAATAAAACCGATCCGA
Source organism: Kaempferia galanga (assembly GCA_037974795.1). Lineage (NCBI taxonomy): Eukaryota > Viridiplantae > Streptophyta > Magnoliopsida > Zingiberales > Zingiberaceae > Kaempferia > Kaempferia galanga. The sequence goes on from JBBPFP010000032.1 coordinate 5,526,215, forward strand.
GTGGCAGTCTCGATAGGATCCGCCGCCGTGTAGAAGCAAACCATCAGATGGGAACGCAGGGGGAAGCACGGAGAGATTCAAAAAGAAGATACCTTTCTTGGAGGAAACCTAGGGAGGCGTTGACATCGAGGCCGGATTGCTTGAGATAAGCTTCAACGTCCTCCACGAAGGGAGCTGCGGGGATGCCCCTCCTCTCAGTGACAGAGGCGGTAGAAGCAGAGGCCGACGTCTCCATCGGCGAGGAGACGGGGAAGAAGGGAGGACTCCGGTTCCAGAATCGTCGATCCGGGAGTTCGTCCTTCTCTGTTCTTCGTTGATCTCGAATCCCTAATCGGCCTCATGGGCAGCTAAGCTGGGTCTCTTCAAGTATCTCTAGGGTTCGGGTACATTTCAGCACCAATTAAAATAAAAACAAAAATTTTAAAATTAAATATAAAACTACTGGAAGAAGTTAAATTAAGGGCACTGACTCGGACCAGATTCGAGCTTAGCCAAAGCTATTTATGTGTGCGTGGTTCCCCTCGCCGGAGAGCGCAGTCTTGGAACCCTAAGCGGCGGCGGCAACGGAGGTTGGAAACGAGGCGCGGCGACGGCAGCTGCCGATTCGAAGGACTTGCAGCAGCAGAACAAAGCCCTCGACAAACCCACTGATCGCGTCGAAAGATCGTCAGCTCGACTCCAGTCGCGTGCGATCGGTCTCTCCTGTTTCTTCCCAAAATTTCTCCGCACTTACTTTGCTTTCGAGTTCAGTTTTCCTCTAGGGTTTAAGCAGTAGTCCTAAATCCACTGTCTTTGTTCCTTGACACGGTCTTGCTGCACATTGGCAAAGTTCTTAATTTTATGAGTTTCTATTGCAGGCAATGTCAGCTCTTGCTTCAGCCGAGGAAGCTGATTGGAATGCGGTGAGTTACTATGGCCTAAAATGATACTGGTTTCTGTTTTGTCTGAGCTAATTGTGCACAATTTTCCCTTGTAGGTAGATATTGGGGCAAAAGGTGGAACCGCCGCCCCAGCGGCCCCTGAACCCGGCCCCACAGGATTTCAGAGGGAGTAAACCACGGTAAAGCTGGGCGGGTAATCCCTTGTAGGTAGCTATGATCATTCACTTGCTGTTTGCATTTCGTATCGAAAACGTACGTGAACTGCCCGAACATAGGAAAGCTTATTTTTGGGAGAGGAAATGCTGAAATCTGAATGTCAAGTGAAGCAAAGAAAGTTGTTTAAACTTTGGTCCTTCTAGATACACGG
>JBBPFP010000032.1:5594530-5605442 GCA_037974795.1 Kaempferia galanga
ACTAATAAAATTTTATTTATAACGTTTAGAGATTGCGTTTAAACACACAAAGAATTACTTGAATTACGCTCAAAGATCGCTACTCTAAGGCTGTTGAAGCTTTACTAGTAATCTCCTTCTGTCAGAGGTAGAGAAACCTTGTACACATCATTGAAGCTCAAAAACTTGAAAACTCGAATAAAAGAGATGTTACAGTGTTTGGAATATATAAAACAGAAGAAAAAGAACTTTATTTATAACTCTTTCAAAGTCTATCTTCGAAGGTGTTTGGGGAACCCAGACCAGTTCGGGAGCCTCCAGATGGTCAAACTCTATACCCGCGAATGACTCGTCAACGCAGATCAGATAGAGACGAAATCACTTCTGGGCCCCCAGACCTAGCCTGGGTGCTCGGACAGTCCGGGCACCCCGGGTACCCCCGAACCAGTCAACGTCGTGTTGACTGGTCTGGCTCCGTCCAGCTTCTCTCGTGGTCGTTTGGTGATTTTGGTCATCCGGAATAGGACTCATCCGAACACAACTTCCGTCATTCCTCAAGCGACCTTTCTCCCTAGCTTTTTGTCCCTCGGAGCGCCGCACACGCCCTTCTTGTCCGTTGGTATACTCTTCAGCAGCTCCGCATCCCTCGGACGCGCCGAGTATGTCGACTCTCTGCCATGCCATCGTTCTCATCCGCTGCATCTTTCGCTCAAGTCCTTGAGTAACCTTCCTCCTCGACTTGTCGTCCCTCGGAGTGTCGCGTATGTCTTTCTCGTCCGCGGTGTACTTTTCCGCAGCTTTCGCGTCCCTCGGATGTGCTGAGCCCGTTGACTCTCTCCCGCTCCATCCTTATCGTCTGCTGCGTCTTTCGCTCGACTTCTTGTGATTTTAAGCTCTTGCACACTTAATTATAAGATTAGAAACACACAGGACCTAACATAATCACATCAAAACTAACCTATGGAGTAACACTTAATCACTCCATGCATGCGGTAGAATGAGATGACAACTTCTAGTCACACATCAACATTCAAGCATCTTTAAGGGATTGAGACGCTTGAGGCAAAATAGACTCGACTAGGAGAGAGTTTCGCTCAGAGTTCGCCACGTCAACAATCCAGGCACCTCTAAGGGATTGAGGCACCTGAATATGGATAAACTGTGACAAAGACAGATCAGGAGATTACTCCAAATAAAGACACCTGAATGAAAATATAATTGTCTGGAAGAAGCTATAAAAGAAGGATTCGGCCAACAACTTGATACAACAACTCTTTACAACTTTCATACTCATGTGGGGTTCTAAAAAGATCTCTACTATGCCGAAACGATATTCTACTCTACTCTGTTGTTAGTATAATTTCTTTTATCATCAAATTATTTTATATTCAATTTATTTGTATACTTATTAAGCTATTAGTAGATTGCCGATCGAAAGACCCAACGAGTACAAGTCTTGGACTCACTGGACTTTGAACTAAGTAAAAAAGAAAACTATTAGCTTTGTGTTTCTTTTCTGTTTTTTTTTTCTGCCGCATTAACTCCTAAAATTTTACACAAAAAATATATATATAACGCTTTCTCCAATCCTACATTTACTACTTGCATTGTTTCTTGCCAAATCATTGACCTAAAAGGTACACTTTCACCTTTAACTCTATACTTTGAGATTGCCTTCTAGCTTAGCAAGCAAACGCAACTTAGAAAATGTGTGAATTCTGCAATCTGATTAGCTAATGAGTAACCTTATTTTGTTGGCATGGAGGACCTTCCATCCTGATATAATCATACATGATCCCTTGAAAAGGACTTTGACACCTTGTCTGAGTTAAATAAATTGTGTTATCACCTGCAACAAGCCATGGACCATGCACATCCACATGGAACAACCAATACAGGCCATGGATTCCGTGTCTTGCAATTGAATTATCTCGGCCGATGAGTGTTGTTGTGAAGTGAGGGCGATTCAAGGTTGGGTCGTTGAAACGAATCTTCACCAAATGGGAAATGCAATCAATTTAATAAACTAAATAGCAGTGCGAAGGAAAGGAAGTGACCTATGAGGTCTGTGAGTTACCTGCAGTTCAGAAAGCGTGGCAGAAGCAAGTGCCACTCGAAGCTTGTACATTCCAGTTTTATCGATAGTGTCAAGATGGAACTTTATCTGCCAGGTGGTTGGTTGATGAGAGTTATCTCCAGCCTTTCTGCAAGTTAAGAATTTTATAAATATACAAGATAAGATAAACTGTGATCCATGCAAACAAATGACAAATACTACGATGAGAAGGCGCTGACAAAAATTTATAAAGACACTAAAGATAAAGGAGACAACCTAAATGAAACCTCATGAAGTAATATCGCAAGGGAATTAAGTAGATAATTTTCTAATTGGAACAAAAAAAGAAATCCAGCGAAGAAGTAGATAAGTTAAACCTGGTAACATGAGCAAAAAACCAATCTTTTGTATAGTCACTAACGCCGATAGTGTAAATTAAGTCACTGTCAGGATATAACTCAGCATATCTTTCCCATAAGCCATATTGCCTAAATCTGCAAACACAATTATTCAGATATAAGTTTTGAACAAGCTTAAAAATAAATGTCATATACTTCTTGCACTCTAGGGGATGAGTTACACATGGATAATATTAAACATTAATTTCTACAAGGAGAGGAACTATAGATTTGGATAACCTATCGCTGTGATTAACATAAAGTTTGTTGATGAAGTTGGGGTTAGGATCCGGGATGAAGAACTCAGCAGCAGAACGGTCAGGGATGCCTATTTCCCAGAGAGGAGGGCCATCTCTTGGTGGTTCATAAATTAGATCACCCAGATCAATTTGGTCACCTGCTCAAGAATTTCCAAAATTGTTAGTTCTATCGGGCAGGCATATATCTTGTATCCTAAATGTGTTTGATTGGATACGACCATATATGAACAACAGAAACAACTACCTGAAGTAATAGTTAATGTTGTTTCTAATTTGTAGTCTCCAATAAAACCAGGAACCCACGCATAAAGATTATAATCTCCAGTTCTCACATTATGTATGGAAAAATTCCCCTCATCATCCGCCATAGTCCAAAATTGGTATCCCTAAAATAATAACTTTCCTTAGCATATGAACTATAACTTATGAAATATAATAACAGATTGATTTCATATTTATGTTAACCTTGCACTCTCTTTGCCAAGACCCAGGTTCACCCGGTAAAGCCAAACCAACAAAAGCAGCATTCGCATATAAATAGTCATCATTTATGTACCTGACACAAGATGATAGATATGCTGTAAGAAGTTCTTTTTCAAAGTTTTAGTTATCAAGTGGTTGTCGTTATCATCATCAAGCTATGTTTGTAACTATTTGGGGATGATTATAGGATGGAACAACTACAATTAATCACACTGTATTAAAGGAGTGCATATATATGGGATAGAAACAAGCATAAATACAGATAGGATCAAGTACATTCAGTTAACTAATTCAAGGCTTAAATGCTCTAGATAAGAGAATCATACTTATCTTGTACGAGCAATCTCCCAATAACAGACCCTCTTTGCTCACTTTTTTGGAAGTCCTTGGAAACTGGAAATTGATATGGCCAACTATCAATTTCCGTTTGCGCCTGCTTGATGAAGAAATACAGTGTAAAGAACACAATAAACTGCTAGTGTAATACTTGAAGTCTAGTTTTCATGATTAGATTCAACTTTATTAGCTCTGCTATTGTTAAATCTAATTGTCACTATGCTTTGCAATATCAATATCAGACTACTAAAAAAATAATAACATTTTCTATTGAAGATGAACAATTAGTAGGAAAAACATGTATTTTAATTACAACATATCATCTTAGACAACCTGGTCTTATAAACTAATTGTGTTAAGTTATAGTATCTATTTTGATGTAAAAAAAGGGAACCTGAAGTTTTGCATCCTCCCAAAGGACTCGTGGATCTGTATCATCCGTAACAGAATTAAGGTAGATGAAGACTGGACCAAAAACCTTCTTCCAATATTCACCATTCCTAAACTTGGGCACAAGATCCACCCCAGCATAGTGAGCACTCATAAACATCTGTGAAAAGTATTTAAAAAAATGGAAATCAGGAAAATAGTGGCCTTACGGATCATAGCTGAGTCATTATAAATAGGCAATCAAAAGTGGCTTGGACATATACAGTAATGCATCCTACAAACATGAAGTGACTCCTATTGATTCAACAATTAATCAGAAGTAGCATAAAATTATGCCTAGCAACTTAAAGCAAATAAAAAGAATTCACAGAAGTTTAGAATTATGAAATAGGTAGCTGCTGAATATCATTGCTTTTAGCTAGTATGCAATATTATCAAAATAATAGACATAACTAAACGAACAGACCTTTTTCCATCAATTTTTTTAACAATTGCTAGATTTATAGGCAAATATTGCTATATATTTCTCACAATAAAGTAATACGATAAAATTCTTAAAATACCATAACCAACCTGCTACTTGATTGTTTCACAAAACATATTGATTGATTATCTACCTTGAAAACACTATTAGATGTAATTCTGATATTGTTCTTTTCCTACACTGCTCCATCAATTACAATGTTCTCTTCTTCTTTTTTTTTATATACGAGCTTTCATTAAAAAGTAATCGAACAAAAGCGAGGAATTAATAATATATTCAAAAGTAGTAATAATGTAATACTCACAGCAAGTGTTGTTGGACCAACATGAGATGTTAGTTCTTGCTTGACTGGGCCTCCTGTTCTGAACTCATTACTGGGCGTGATTTGCCAAAATCCAACAGGAGGTTTGAAACATATCCATCCATGGACTTTTATGTCTTTGTCTTCACAGGAATATTGGTACTTGTCGTCAACCTTAAGCCATTCAACATAATATACCAAGGTCAACTAAAACAGGATATAAATTATCATTGTCCGCCAATAGGTTTTCCTTACCTCTGCTGTCAGTTCATTATTGATTGGGTTAGTTAAGACAACAGCCTCAGGATATGCTAACTTCTGTGACCTATTAGGCATGCGATCCTCTGGCATTGGCATGAATCTTTGTCTATCACCTGCTATTGCCATGTAGTGAAATCTGAACCCAAAAAAAGCTAAAGTTTTACAAATAGGACACAATAAAAATATGGAGCAAAGTTACTGAGTTGGCATTGTTCATGTCGTAAATGAAAAAAAAAAACATTTATGCAACATAAAATAGGCTTAAGACAATTTACTTGTCTTTCCTAAGCTTGAAAGCTACCCTGGTCTCTGCCATATCGAAGTCTGGCCATCCTTCTAGGTGCTCATAGATGCCATAAGTGTAAAATCCTGAGCAGCCACAAAGCACAACAAACCTACATGCCTTCAAGTTTTACTTATGCAGCAACCATTTTAATATGGAATAGAGAATTTTTTTGAGAGACTATAGCTTCATGCACCTTTTGTCTATGTTTAAAGGGACATGCTTGCCTTGGAGTGATGGTTCCCACTTCCTTGTGAAGGACACTTCTATCTGAGTCTCGTCTTGATATATGAGTTCAAAATGTGTCCCCTCAATCCTTTTAGCCATTTAGCGTTAACCTATTTAGGCTCAGCACTTGATAAGATAGTGAAAAATAAAAATATCACCATGAAGAAATTACTCACACGTCAAATATACCAGAACCCTGAGGTTCATTCCATACTAAATCCCAGTAGCTGCAAACAAAAAGGATATTTGACATAACATGTTCTTGTATATATTTGTATCAACATTTGCGCTTTCCTAATATGTTTAAGCATCTTTGATTAGATAGTTCAACACTTCAACTGAAACCTTTCCTTAACGAGGAAGTAAAAGAAAGTATAGAAAGCAAGGTAAACAGTCTAACTAGTATAATTGAACTGCTGAATTGATCAATGTAGGAGTCCAGGAATCAATTTATTGGAAAAAGAATTATTAGTGATGACTATAATATTTCTAAAACGTTCTGAAATGAAAACAACAATTATATTAAAAATATGATATTGTCCCATTCCAAAACATATACATATATATATATATATATATATATAAAGGATCAAATAAAACATAAGAAGCAGGAGCTATTACCAACTGGCATAGTTGGTAAGGGTTTTGAAAATTATTGCCAAGGCCCTAGGTTTTAGTTTTGATTTCATCAATCATCATTAAGATGGGATTTTTATTTCCTTCCTATCAAGATAGCATACGAGCAAGAAAGGGCAAAATTTCTAAACTATGATATTTAGTCCTTCACAAGGAACGGTACTTTGATGATTTGACAAATCCTGCAAACTAGAAATTAGATATTATTCGATGGGATAAAAACGATTCATCAAAACATTAAGTATAATTTGTGGGGGAAAAAGAACATGGTCCATTAAGTATAGTTGGAGGTATGACAAAAAATACCCACGGTTCCCTTCTTTGTTTAGAACTTCCAACAGATTATCAACGCCGTTGTATCTAATTCCAGTGATAAGCCCTCCAGGATTTGTCAAGGTCAATTGGAGAATGCCATTGTCTATCACAATCTGTAAATTTGTAGTCCAAAAAAAATTTAGACACATACGTTCGAGAACCATCTAAAAAACAGTAAGATAGGAACTGGGAACTTTACATGTCTCTCTTTCGCTTCTAAGCTCACGCCAACAGTCGCCATCTTGCGAGGCTCCCTCGAGCAGGAACAGCAACTCGAAAAAGCAGCGCTGCAACCAAAAAGGAGACAACAGAGACCCAAAAGACAAATTAAAAACAGGGAAAAAAGACAGATTCTATCCGATTAAAACAGATCAATATCCATTAAGAAAGAATGTTCTTTCACCTTAATTTGCGAAGGCTTCCCATCACAGTGGAGGCGGTCCTTGGATTTATAACATCTCCATCGATTGGGAAACAACAAGTAAATGGATGGATGTCTTGAAAGCCAAGGAGCACTTTACCTGCACCGGCGCCGATCTCTCCACGCTTGCCTGTGTTGCGAGAAACCTACGGCAAGCAGCACAGGCGATCAAGGGTCAAGGGCGTGCACCAATTTATTTCTCTCCCCTCCCCCCAGTCTACTACATCGATATATATCTATATAATTTTTTTTTAGCCTTCACACGCTAAGAAGGATCTTCTGGTCTATTTTTACAAATTCATCCAACAGTTAGATTAAAAGGGATCAAGAATAGTCCATAAAAAATAGACTATAGGATCTTACTTGCATTTATACACACCCCCGAGTAACCCTCGTGGGCCTCCGGAAGCACGTTCAGGTGTCCAGACCCCTAAAAATAAATTGGGATGGCCAAAGGTACTTCTGAGTGTCCGGACACGTGAAAGTCGTTTATATATGTGTGTGTGAAATTTTTAATCTACACACTCGTATATGTGTGATCATAGACGACATCTGACATGATATTCAGTTAAATTTTTTAATCTCTCTTCTTTCCTTCGTACTCACTATTTTAAAAAGAACAATACCATATAGAAAAAAATAATACTGTACAGTATTATTTTTTAAAAACAACTATTTAATAGAGTTGTTATTTTAAAAACAGGTATATAGTAATATTATTATAGTAAAAATAACTCTACTGAATAGTTATTTTTATAAAAGCAATTTTACTATAGGGTTATTTAAAAAAAAACAGCGTTATTTTTTTTTCCTAGATAGCACTATTTTCAAAAACAATATTATTTTTTTCTACACAGTAGTGAGAGAAAAAATATTAAAAGAAGAAAAAGATTAAATATTATATAAGAGTTTGTAGATTAAGATATATTTTAATAGATGTGTGAGTGTAATTGCAATAGGTAATTTTAGAACGCGATTAGAAGATTTTTGAGGTGTGAATAGTCACCAAATCAAACAGTAGTTGATGTCGGTTCTGCGATATTCACAGCGGGAAAAGCTAAAAACAAGGCTTCTTGTGACGTTTTTCGGAATTTACAAGGAAGGGGTGATGATGTTGAGGAATGAGACCCTAATGTTGATCAGGCTCCTGTACAACCTCCCGCTTCCTTCCTCCATTCCTTCCAAGCTCTCTTCCAGCATTGCCATCGCCATCACCATCGCCGCCTCCTCTCCCTCCTCTGTTTTCTTCCTCGATCCCCAAATCCCCCTCCATGGCTCCTCCTTCGCCAGCGACGCTGCCGCTGCCGCTGCCGCATGGGAAGACCTCGAGAAAACCGCTGCCATAGCGGCCGCTGCCGCCGCCACCGCCTCCGCAAAGATCCCAACCACCTCGGCCTCAGCCACGTCTGCCCATTGCCCTGGAGGTAACTGAGGACATCTGGCCAGATCCTTGATGGCCGACGCGAGCCCAGCGATCTCCTTCTCTGCCCGCCGCAGCGACCGGGCCGCGGAGGCGAGCCGCGCGGGATCCCTCCGTCGGGAGGCAGCGCGTGCCTCTGCTGCGTGTTGCACGAGGGAGATTGCGGCGGAGCGGTAGGAGCCCTGCGCATCAGCGAGGCGGAGGAAGGCGTCGAGGAGGCGATCGGTCACGGCGGGGCGGCGGCGGAGGGAGTCCTGGGTCTGCGGAAGCCGGATGAGGTTGTCGAGCGAGGCGAGCAGGCGGTCGATCCGCTCGAAAGCCGATGCGGCGGTGGCGGCCGCAGAGGAGGAAGAACAACCGATTTCGGCGGAGGCGCGGAGGGTGCGGATCTCGTCTTGGAGGAGGGGGAGAGAGGGGTGGGAGCGGCAGGGGAAGCTGGCGGAGCGAGTGTGGTGGGCGTAGCGGCGGCGGCGGCGGCAGCGGGAGGGGCTGGCACTAGGGCTCAGCCCGGACAAGGAGATGGAGCGGCGGAATCCGGCGACCATGGCGCTCGTCGGATCAGATGCTGTCCCGGTAAGCTTACTCCCCTTGCTTTCGCCTTCTATTTGGATCCTTCTGCTTGTTTCTCGCCGGCGGTGATGGATTAAGGAACGACCGAGAGTTCTGGGATTTATAAACGCCGGGTGCAGATCTGGGTGGGTTGGGTGGGAATAAAGTAGTAGTCGAGAAGGCTCGCGGTCGCGGATAGGGAACCGAACACCACGTGCTAAACTAAATTAATCACAAATCACGAAGTTAAGTACTCAACTCGATTTTAAATATGCTTAACTCAGAGGTTAAGGTCGGAATCTTTCTTAATTAAAGAAATCTTAACACCTCGACTTGGCTATCAATTATCGTGCATGTAGCATAGACCATGGCACGAAGACATGGGCACCCGAGCGTGGTGATATCTAATGATTAGGGAAAATAAACGAGAAAGAGGGACGCGTGTCCTATGACAGCGCATGCCACGAAGCCGAGAGACCCCACGCACCCATAATAATAGCTGTCAGCTCTCCTACTATGTTGGCACGTAGCGATGCAGGGATTAAATATGCTTCAGTTGATCTGTATCGCATTAATTGAGTGAGTCTCCGCTATATGAACTTCAGCCTAGGTACTATGAACCCTATGACAATAATATCCAATAAAATCTTCTCTGACTAAAAGAGTATTTTGATTATATATGTTTAGACTATTTTAACAAGTTTTGATATATCTGATCATTAAATTTAAGATTTTGGTTTTTTTGAATCTTTTTAAGAGCTTTTCCCATTTATTTGGCTCTATTATTTTATTTGTCGGTGTGACGAGGTTTTTGACATCTTGCATGTGCTTATGATATGCTAACAGGTTTCTATCTATTTTAGCATCAAATTAAAGGATTTTGATCTTTTATTGTTTAAGAACTCTACAAATTGATTTCAATCTTTTATGGTTTAATAACTCTACACATTTCTTTTAGCTACTTTGTATTTCGTTCACACTCTAACAATTTGGAATGCGATGGCTTTGGTCTTTCTTACTTAGTTTGAGGTGGGTATGACTTTTCTCCCTTATTTCTGAACTAGGGGAGAGGGTGTAAAATTTCTCATTCATTTAATGAGAGTTTGGGATACTAGAGAAGACTAGTACTCTAGTAACTATCTTCTCAGTGTTTACCTAAGTTTTCTAAGCTTTTTTTCTTCCTCTTAATCTCACTCCTACTTGTAAGAAGAAGAAGAATCTTGTGAGAGGTTTACTCCACCGAGAAGAAGATTCAAATTGAAGACTTGTTGTGTACGCATAGACCCTTGGACTAGTCACCTCCGTTGGAGGTGGATACCAAGTAAATAGATTGTGTTAGCATTGCTCTTATTGTTCTTCATTTTATTTTAGTTTGTATTTTTGCTATGCACTAACCCTAATAGGAAGAAAACTGGCAGCACGATCCCCAACAAGGAGTTCCTACCAATGTATAATTGTACACTCCCTTATTTGTTCTTGAAGCTCCTTGGTTTGATGTTAGCATAAATTTTGTATTGGATTATCCCACACCCAACGAATCTCGGATTCTATTCTTGTTGTTGTTGACAAGTTTTCAAAGATGATATATTTTATAGTCTACAAGAAGACTACGAATGCTATCCGGATTGTGTATTTTTTTACTTCAAGGAGATTTTGTGGTTGTACGACATTCGGGGATTGATGATTTTAGACCGTTACACCAAGTTCACTAGCAATTTCTGGAAGAACTTATGGGGAAAAGCTAGGAACACAATTAAACTTTAGGAGTGCCTATCCCCCTAGATAGATAGTTTAACTGAGGTGGTGAATCGGAGTTTGGGCAATCTTCTGAGATGTCTAATAGGAACTAAACCACAACAGTGAGACTTAAAGTTACCGCAAGCAGAGTTTGCCTACAACAAATTAAGAAATAGGACTACAATTTTCAATCATTTTGAGATTGTCTATGAGCGGAACTCATTCGGGGTTCCAGACTTAGCTCCTGTTTCATGTATCTGACGATTTAATTTTAAAATAAATGAGATGATAGAGCAACTTCGGGGCATTCATAAGTAGGTGAAATGGTAATTTTTGAGAGCAATATTAATGCAAGACTCGGGTTGATATACTTTT
>JBBPFP010000032.1:5650483-5660703 GCA_037974795.1 Kaempferia galanga
AAGTCAACTTTCGACTGTCTAGATAATTTATTGTATAAAGTTAATTAGTATTTAATTAACAATTCATATGGATTTAATAATATTTTATATTACTGACGACGTTTCCATATACTTATCGATTTATATCACAACTAAAATTATAAATTTTTTAAATATCTAAATAACACACACTTCTTTTAAGAAACGGGTAGGTGTGAGTTGGTAATTTTAAAAGTACAGTACATGATTCAGTACACGTAGGTCAGGCGGTCATCGACCGACAAGGCCGGGCACAATCCATTTCAAATGGTGATTTTGGGGCTCAACAAAACCCACCTCCTTTGATGCTCAAATTAAGCTTGAGGCCGCACATCTCATATCGCAACGCCCCCTCCTCCTCCTCCTCCTCCTCCCTCTTCAGTCAGATGCTGACTTGTTCCTGTGTCATCGGAATTCCACACTTTCGCAATCCACGAAATGAAAATTCCAACCTTGGCAATCAGGGAAATGGAGGACCAGGTCGTGGCCACTCTGAGGAACTGCACTGGGCTTGCCGAATTGAAGCAAGTCCATGCTCGCATTGTTGTATCTTCCCTCTCCCAAAGTTGTTACCTTTCGACCAGAATCATAAGCATTTGCAGCGCCATGGGAAGACTGGACTACGCGACGCTAGTATTCAACCAGGTGGAGCAACCCAACGTATTCTTGTACAACGAATTGATCAAAAACTACGCCAAAAAGAGCCTTTTTAAGGAGGCAATAGATCTCTACAGGGAGATGCTGAAGCAAGATGGCCTTTTTGCTGATCGATTCACCTATCCCTTCGTCATCAAAGCTTGCGCCGGCCTGGCCTCTCTGCATGTCGGCAAGCAACTTCACGCCCGCGTTTCTAGGTCGTGTTTGATGTCCAATTCTATCATTCAGAACTCTTTGATTGAAATGTACACTAGAAGCGATGATTTGATCAGCGCACATTGCCTGTTCGACGAAATGGCGGAGAGAGATGTGATATCTTGGAATATGCTAATCACGGCCCATGCTCGATTAGGGCAGATGAGAAAAGCTAGAAATATGTTCAACAGAATGCCCGAGAGAACAGTAGTCTCATGGACCGCTTTGATCTCCGGTTACACCTCCATCGCTTGCTACTCTGATGCTATAGAAGCCTTCAGTGAGATGCAGTCGGAAGGCCTGGAACCGGATGACATTAGCATTGTGTCAGTATTACCGGCATGTGCTCACTTGGGAGCTCTGGAGTTGGGCAAGTGGATACATGCCTTCTGTAGTAAGCACAGGTTACTGGAGAAGACATTCATATGCAATGCCCTCATGGAGATGTATGCTAAATGTGGAAACATTGACCAAGCCCGTCAGATATTCGACAGTATGCGAATAAGAGACGTGATCTCGTGGAGCACAATGATCAGTGGGCTTGCAACGCATGGGAGGGCGTTTGGTGCAATCAAGTTGTTTATGGAAATGGAGAATGATACGAGAGTGAGGCCAAATTGCATTACATTTCTTGGGCTTTTATCTGCCTGTTCTCATGCTGGATTAGTGGATGAGGGAATGCAGTACTTCAGTTCAATGAAGAATGTCTATGGTATCGATCCTGAAATTGAGCATTACGGTTGTATGGTGGATCTCCTTGGTCGAGCAGGCTGCATTCAGCGTGCTATGGAACTCGTAAATGGCATGCCATTTACACCTGATGTTAGCATCTGGGGTTCATTGCTTAGTTCTTGTAAAACCCATGGAGATCTCAAAACAGCTGTAACTGTGACAGAGAGGCTACTTGAGCTTGAACCAGAGGACACTGGCAACTATGTGTTGCTTTCAAACATTTATGCTGCTGCAGGAAGGTGGGATGCTGTCGCTAAGATGAGGAAATTAGTGAGAAGCATGAATATGAAGAAGACACCAGGCTGCAGCCTGATTGAGGTGAACAATGTGGTTCAGGAGTTTGTTGCTGGAGATGAATCAAACCCACTTTTTATTGATTTATGGCCAATTCTTGATTTGTTGTCCTCGGAGCTATCAAGAACTCAAATTATAAGAACACTGTCGACAGAGCAGATGGAGCTTATGGATTTGCATCAGGAAGAGGATGTCCCTTGCATAGCATTGCTGTGATGCAGAAGAGCATGCACTTGTTAGATCAGACTTGATTGTCCAGTCGACATAAGGGCAATTCTGCTTGACAAATTGTTCTTCGGTTTCGGCAACAAGCAACTCAGAAGATTGCTTCATGGAGAGAGAGGTGAGTCTAATTTCATCATCCTGCTCATCTCCTTCAAAGCAGTGTTTACTCAAAAAATAGCAAAAATATATGTAAACAAAGAGAAATGGGTTATGATATATTTCCTTGAACAAGATACATACTTTCTCAAGAAATTGGTTTTCTAAACCAGTGTAAGGGAATCAGCTGAACGATTCCTTGCTTAATTTGCCCGGTCAAATTTCTGGAAATTTTGTTTATTGAACCAGATAAATGCATATTCGTGATCAGATTTCACCTTATTGAAGATATTTTGATGATTCAAACAATTGAATTATACTTGTTCTGATGATCATATAATTGCAATAGTTGATTGATTGGCATGCACATGGCATAGGTAAACTAGAGTACTCTTCTATCAAAATTGACATAACATAAAATTTGAATAGCAAAGTGAAGACTGACAAATTAAGAACATGTCACCCTTTCTTATACAATTTAATCAATCAATTCAATACAATGATTCTATTTCGTTATAGTTTTTTATGTCGTGTTGGGCCTGTTCTGATTAGAGACTTTGCTAGCATAGGCACATGGGTCGTGGCCCCTCTGGCTTGCATGGACCTCCTGTGACATAGGTCGAACCTTGCATGACACAACCCATTTCTGTCTATTTCCACCTTGCAAGCACATCCTATGTCATGCAATGACCGAATCTAATTGTTACTTTTACTTGGACTAAGGCGTGTGCAATTTAGAGGGGAGGATTAAAAAGGTTGGAAGAGTTAAGGAAGAGTCATCTATTTTCACCTCTTATTTTTGTGTCTTCCTCTACTCCTTTTCCTTATCCTCGATCATGATCCCTCTTATTCTTGCTTCAATGTTGTAAGCAATAATAAGTCCATGATCGGACTTTGCATTTGTTACTTTTGAACTTACTAATCAAATATCCGGCTCTTCAAACTTACTAATCCTGGTTAGCTCTAAGAAAGTTTTCCACCGACCATCAAGATAAATCAGGAAGAGCTAATGGAGACACATTCAAATGATCAGCATTCTTGGACCCGCTTCTCACTAGAAGAAAAATCTGTTGCAATGCACCGTAGTTGAAATTCGAACCTTAGATCCTTGATTATCTATTGAAGAGCCTAACTATTGAGGGGCTTTACATTTTCTTAACTATCATTTATGGTGATTTAATTGTTATAATTGACAAAAGAATAGATAGAATAGTTTTTCTCTAGGAATAAAATAATGAAGAATTTATGTATTTTAGTTTGGTACTTGAAATATTAATTGTTATTGTGTGATATCACAGGCTTGAGTTATAGAAATAGTCTCTTACAATGTAAGGTACGGCTGTGCACTAAGATGCCCTTTAGTTTGGTATGTGAAATTAAATGAAGATTTCTGCATTTGATGCATGAAAATGTGGTAAATTTGTAGACGAGAAACTCTAAGCAATAACAAAACATCCCCAACAAATATATTTTATTCATTCAGACATGGAAACTAAAGTGATTTTATTAGCAAGAATCACAAACTGAAAAATTTCGAACAATGTACATAAAAAATGAAAAGCAACAGCATTTTTAGGCGAAGATAACCAAGTAAAGAGAAACTTAATTAACGCTTTGATCCTCTGTTGAAGTATGCTTCCAAATAACATTTGGAATGCTATAGAACCGAATGAATCCTGCCTCTAATTAGCACCTGATCCAGACAGATATTAGGATTTGTAAGACCTGTCTTCCTTACGCAAAGAGTTGCAATTATGTGATAGGCATTCTCATCTTGCAATCAGAATCCGACTTATTGGTGTTCCATAAATTGTTTGCTCTCATGACGGGCATGATCACGATAAATTTGGCGAATATAATGTGGCTTACATGGTTGACTCAATTTGCAGGATCTGGGCAAGTCCATGAAGCTGATCTCTTTATTAGAGGTTTCATGGTCTTGTCCTCTTCCAGAGAGACCATCCCAGCATGGGATGGGTCTTCCAGCATCATCTTAGCCACCAAATAACCTGCTATGGACCATGTCTGGAATTTCCTTGCTTGTTTCCCTACATGCCTTCCAATCTTACCATCATAATATTCAGGCCAGCCATCTTTCAGCAGCCTGGTTTCTGTGAGCTCTATTGCTCATCGAGCAATCGGTGGTCGACCAGTCTTTATACAGGCTGCGGTGAGCAGCCATAGAAGCACTGCAGGAGCAGAAGATACAAGGTTTTAGGTTTAAACAAAAATATTTTCATGCATTCATTGGACAACTTCAAAAAGGTTTTACACTAAAAGGCTACTAAATGCCTTGAATAAATAGAAAATTTGTATAATTACCAAAAGGCAAGGGTCAAATAGTTGAACAACTGTTAGCTAGATCTCCTTATGAAAGCTAGGAAGGAGTTAATTAAGTTGAGATCATAAAAACAAATTATGTTATTCTAATTTACTACTAGTTTTCATGTAGGGCTAAGTTTGCAGCTTGACCAACCTGGCCAAGATCCTCCATTGTGGTAACTCCATCTGGTGTTCTTGGGGTCACAACCTGTAACTATCCTCCACTCGTGGCTCTCAATGGTGGGGATAAGTAACCTTAAGTGGCATCTCTCCGACCAACTCTTCCAGCGTTCTTCAATGAGATCCATCACTGCCATAGATTGCTCAGGTGTAGCAAGAAATGACAAAATTGCCACACAATTACCCAATGCAAACCATCGAAAATCCATTCTCGCAGGACTCACATTTCCAATAAAGTATCCACCACGAGTAGGCATGAAATCAAACACCCAATCTGGAATTGAATCTGGTATTCCATTGAACTTGTTCACTGCTGTATGAGAATATTCTTCAATTTTGTATCTGTAAATGTCATTTAGTTGCTGGAAAGCAAGCCAAAAGTAGCTTCTCATGTGATAACTCAAAGAGTGTAAACGTTTCACTATCGGTTCAACAAATTCCTTTCCCTCAGTATCATGTTTGAGCATTGCCAGAGCACACCTCAATGCCATGAAGAAAAGTGCTTGGATTTCGATAGGATAACCATAAATGCCCTGAAAATTGTGACATCAAACATGTAAAAGGAAAAAAAGAGAACAAAGTAACTTAAATAACCAGAGTGAAGTCTGAAAATTAACACCTAACATTTGTAGATTCATAAGACAATACTTTTCAAAACTATTAACTGGAATGTGTACTGTCGAGAGGTCTTGCTAACTTTGGTAAGTATTCAAAAGGAAACAAGAACAAGAAAAATCATTAATAAGGCAAAGGAAAAATTCGTGTGATATTCTAAGCCCATAGAAGCATTCTTTTAGGCAATATATTAGATTAAACAAGCTTATTTGTAATGCTCTTATAAGTTCTAATCTATAGAAGCATTCTTTAAGGCAATATATTAGATTAAACAAGGTTATTTGTAATGTTCTTATAAGTTCTAATCTATAGCTCCAAAAATCCTACATAGCTTGAGGTTAAGGATTATCTGTTTTCACTAACATCACTAATATAAAAAAGAGGTTAATAGAAGGTTTCACTAATATCGCTAATATAAAAAAGAGGTTAGTAGAAGATGCTCCGTAGAATTATGTTCTTTAACATAAACACCAGAAATATGATCATGAAAAGTGGTAAAGGAAAAACAACCGTGCATAAAAAAAAAAAGCGCTATGTGAATGTCCAAAAAGTTTATTCATTGTGTTTGGATTTGAGGAAGAAAGTGCTGGGTCAATGGGCATATGGGAGATGTAACCCATTTCAAATTGGACAAGCTACAGACATAAAAAGTCCCTTCTGCTTCACCCATTATGGTTCATCGATCCATAGTTTTTCCATTAAGTTGAAAATAAATGAAGTTCAATCATTAAAAAGGTTCATTTTGTACCAGTTCAATATGTTCCAATACTAAAAATGTGGATGCATGGAACGTAGAACGTAGAATCCAGTGGCTACATGTTACACACATCAATAGAATGAATACTTTATCATTAGTTGATAGTATAATCTCTAAGTACTATTCTATAAGGGATACCTATACAACCTAAAATCCACTGAAATTCTTGATACTAAACCATTAGAACCCATCCAACAATTAACAACAAAAAAATGATATCAGGCAGAAAGGCACTTTTATGGCAGAGCTTGAAGAAACAGCTGTACAAGGCACACATCTTTTAACACTCAATGTTGGAGATGCCAGGGCATATTGACATCTCAATTTACAAGTGAGTTTATATGGGAAACTATCATTTTGTTGAAACTTCCAGGATGTTACAAAATGTTTGCAGCTAAGCTTATGTAAACATGTTTTCTTCTGTTTGGTTAGTTCGAAACCTTTTCAGAGGACCTAGATTGCTATAAAGGAATCAGAATAAATTGTATAAAGTATATCTTCATCAAGCTCTAGTTCAGTCTGATTCGTGCACGAGCTCAATTTCATGTTTGTATTTAGGTCATTACACTAGATGAAGTATTATGATTTTTCATCTGACACAGCTTGACCCTAAGCACAAGGCATTTTCTATAAAGTAAAACTTGACTAGACTTTTGTATCAGCCTGAGTTAGCACAAGGAGCTGCTTGTGTTTGAACAGGAATAAACTCTTACATTAGTGCCGTGACAATATATATTTTAAAAAAATGTTTATAAATGTCAACATGACAATTGAGGAGCATGTAATTCAAAGCTTTTAGACATGCAAAGAATACATCCAGGGCTTGTAAATGAGTCTTAAGTCTGTTTCTCATCTTAGCAAAGAGTAACCACTTTTTCAAGGAACATAATGGAACCTTAGATAGCAGTTGACGTATCCCTAAAACAAAATCAAATGAATTTATGTAAGGAACTACTAGTACATTCAATTATTGAGTAATGTCTATGTTCTTGTTTAATACCATAATGTTTAAGAAAGATATTATCTTACCATTCTTCAATCAATCATTGAACAACCATCAGCGCAGAGCAGGGTTGGAAATGTATCAAAACCTTCCGACAGACATAAAGCTAATATAAGCCTTGTACCCTTTTGGCATTCAGCTGACTCTGCAAGGGTTAAATCCCCAGTTGATTTTGTATAAGCACGCAGAAGAATAATCCACCAGAATCCAGAGTCAACAGGCGCAACTCTTCCAATTGCACTCTCTCCAAAATCTGCCACTAGATTATCAATTCCCCTAACAGGATCATGCAGCACCTTGAAGCTTGCTGGCATCGCACCTTCCCCAAGCTTGAAACAATCTATCCTCTTCTCCCACCCTTGAAGGTAGACAGTCTTCAAAAGGAAATTCTTAACAATGTCGGGCTCTCCGTTCATTAGAAAAGCCAATGCACTTGGTACAAAATCTCGAACAAACACCTACGCACACAAAGTATATATATGCTCACCTTTCTTGTACACTAATGAACTCGAGGTATCACTCGGATTAACGAAACAAATATCTAGAAAAACACTGCAATTGAACAGCCTCAAAAAGAGAATCATCATTCACAGAGAGAACAAAACCGCAACATCAAATGGATGGAGCTAGAAAATAGAGATGAAAAGGAAAAAGGCATTCTTTTTCGAGGGAATAAAGCCGAAACAGATTACCTGGTCATAATTGAGGACTTCTTCAGATGCGTGATCGAAAGCTGCAATGGTACCAACTGGCTCTCCTTTGAAGTAGGCAATGGACCTTATGAGGGCCTCTCAAGCTTCCGCAATAACGGGATGTGGTTCGAAAGGGTTCCGGCATGACGACGCCGGCATGCTGAATCCGGACCTCATCCCTCCGGGCGAGTACACACTGTCATGGCCGTCGATCGCTAGGATGCTTATGAAGAGCTCGTTCATCTGATCTAATCAAAGACCAGGAGTAATCATAAAATGTGGACCAAGGATCTCTGCTACAAGCCACGTGGTGGCATTATCAAATTTATAAATTAAAAATATGACAACAGACATTGCTATTTAATTAGATGATAAGTGGATATACTATTGCATACTACACTAATTAGTAGACTTAAACCCCGGTAACGGCATATTATACCGTCTTATTGTTCAGACATTCAATTCTTAGTGATAAATTAATGGATAATTTTTTTAATAAATAATTAATTTAAAAATATTGAGTAAATGGGTTATTCACTATGTATAAGTATTTATCAATTTATTCGGATCACTAACTAGTAAAAAACTTCAAAATTAATCAGTGCCAACTAAATTTAAAAAAACTAATTAGTAGACTCAAGTATTGTTGGGAAATAAGGTACTCCTTTATGATTAGATTTAATCATGGTAGTTTTGATATATTAATAATATGAAATAAGTATTTATATTTAATCATGTACATAATGCGAGTTTATTCATTTAACTTGGATATTATAATAATGAAGCTTGAATGATTAATTTTATAGATTGAGAGTGGAGTCATAAAATACTCTGAACTCATTAATGACAATTAAGCTTGAAGTTTGCAAACCTGGTATTGAATTATTATATTGTGATTCTAGATTTATTTTCTAGGTGTAAGTTGCTTGTGTTAATGTTATGATGCTCTAGGAAGAGTTTGTTGCAATGTTTTTACAAGTCAACTATAAGAGGGTGAATGCACTAGGGAAAAAATCATAAGAGCACTCCTTTTTTAATGAATTGTAGGGTCACCTTATATTGATTTATTATAAAAGGGTGTTCCAACCTTCAATAAAACGATATAGATATTCTCCACTATAAAATATCAACTTATTCTTATTATTATTGTTCTCATATTCTTTTTACCTAAATTGATATATTATAGCAACTATAGTATCGTAGCTGCTACAGTTGATCTGTCATACAATTATAACAGCTAAGGTTCTACACCTGTTATAACATGAGAAAAAAAATTTAAGACTAAAATTGTTTGAAATCTCCGAAAAAGATTTAAATAATTTTTTTTAGCCTGAAACCGTTACAAGTTCCATTTATGTCATAAAAATTGTAGATATATGAACGAGCTTCGATTTGATATTTTGTGTGTCCTGTAATTTAACCGGAGTCAAAAGTTATCACCTCTTAAAGTTTAAGGTTTAACATTCACATGATAATAGTTAGTTCGTAGCTGCTACAATTGAGATGTCACGCAGTTATAGCAGCTTTGGTTTCGTAGCTGCTACATCTATACTGCAATGCAGTTATAGCAGCTATAAAATCATAGATGTTATAACATGGATGTTAAACCTAAACTTTGAAAGATATAACTTTTGACTCGGGTCGAACTACAAGACGT
Source organism: Kaempferia galanga (assembly GCA_037974795.1). Lineage (NCBI taxonomy): Eukaryota > Viridiplantae > Streptophyta > Magnoliopsida > Zingiberales > Zingiberaceae > Kaempferia > Kaempferia galanga. The sequence goes on from JBBPFP010000032.1 coordinate 5,659,927, forward strand.
ACAATATATCACATCGAAGCTCATTCAAAGATCTTTAATTTGACATATTGTGAGTTCCGTGATTCGATTCAAATCAAAAGTTATGACTTCTCAAATTATAATTCGTAGTTGTAGTAGTTATAATTTCGTAGTTGCTACAACGTGTATACTGGATAAAATTTGAAAGGTCATACTTTTGACTTCGATTGAACCATGATATACACAATATATCAAGTTGAAGATCTATCAACAAGTTTTGATTTGATATATTGTGTCTCGTGGTTCAATCCAAATTAAAAGGTATGGTCAATTAAAGTTAAACTTGTAGTTGTAATAACTATGATTTCGTAACTGTTACAAGTGAGTTGCCAGACAATTGTAATAGCTATAGTTTTGTAATTGTTACAATGTATATATTAAGTAAACTTTAAGAGACCATAACTTTTGATTGGGTTGAACCATTAGACAACAATATGTCAAATTGAAGATCTTTGAACGAGCTTCAATTTGATATATTATGTGTTCCATAGTTTAATCCGAGTCAAAAGTTATGACCTCTCAAAGTTTAAGGTTTAACATTCACGTTATAGCAGCTACGAAACCGTAGCTGCTACAACATGAATGTTAAACCTTAAATTTTGAGAGGTCATAACTTTTGACTCGGGTTGAACTATGTGACACACAATATATCATATCTACAATTTATTATGTGGTGGAACCCATAGTGTCCAAATTTCAAGCTAAAAAAGTATCATTTAAATTCTTTTCGAAGGCTCAGAACAATTTTAATTTTAATTT
>JBBPFP010000032.1:5705866-5723556 GCA_037974795.1 Kaempferia galanga
CATGATTAAGTTAATATGCAACTTTAGTTAAGTAAAGTAAGTAGTAACGCGCCGTCCTAAGGTATAGGAAAGGGCGGTGTTACAGTTATAGAGTGTTGTAGTGGATGTGATTACGTTACTTTTGTTATAGGATTGTTGACCCACTAGAAGAGGTTGGAATAAACGCCACCCTAAATCGTAGTCTTCCTTCTACAATGTTAGTTGCATAAGCGAAAATATATGAAACAATATAAAGTAGAAAGCTAAACTACAAGAAGGCAAACCGTTAACACGTTCACTTAACATGGTTTGAAAATAGCTTACCCCTACTCCACAGCTATCCATAAGGTGGATGATCCCTATCCATCAGTGGATTAGTCCCTGGAAAACTTCCAGCTAGCTCAAGCCTCCTTATAGGTGGAGAAACCTTACCACAACTCTCACCAAAACACTTGCTTGGAGACTACTAATTAGGGTTAATCACCACTAATTTCATCAACCAAGGCCAACCACCCGAAGCTCCATTATATAGAGCTTGGAGAAATCAGCAAGGTTGATTTTTCCATCACCAGTCGATTGGTCCTTGTACTAGTTGACTGGTGGCTGGCCAACTGCTCTTTACTAGTCGGCTGGTATTCACACTAGTTGATTGGTGTCTTACCCATTGAGGCACAAAAATATTTTGTGCCCTACTCTAGTCGACTGGTACATACACTATTTGACTGGTATCCGAGTACAACTACTCTTACATTCATCCACTTGACTCACTTGACTCTTCTTTGCAGCCTTAACCTCTTGCTTTCAAGCCTATTTCCTTTGGCTCTTGTCCCTCGGATGCATTCAAGCCTGCGGTTTATCCCAATGTCATCCTTTGCATATGCCTTGAAGTGTGCTTCCCTCAGCTTGTCCTTATTGTCTTATCCACGGTCCCTCAGATGCTCCATTGTTCACCGAACTTGAAGCCATCAAGTTAAGTCATATGTGTATCTTGCCAACCTGCACAACTCAAATATACATATCAAATACAATAATAAACTTAACTTAAACCTTTGGTCAAACATCAAAACTTAGGGTCAACTCGATTACTCCAACACAACGTACATTTTACAGGCACAACACCTACCCGATCGGCATAACACTTGTTGGATCCTCTAACACCCATCATACATATCAAGGGCACAGTGCCCATCCGACCAGTCTTGTCGATCGAATCCTCCAACAACCACCATACATGTCACAGGCATGACACTCGTCCGATTAGCTTAGCGCCGATCAGATCCGCTCACACCCGGCACCCATCTTAATTACGGGCACCGCACCTATTGTAAGGTCATAGTACTTACCCAACTGGCTCATCACCAGTCAAATCCCCTAGAATCCAACCTTGCACCTCATTGTCACAACTCTCAATCATATAGCCTAGTGACCCTGACATCGGCCCGGTCTCGCGGAACTCAGGTCCCCGCTCATGATCACAGTTCTAAGTCACACCGGGTGACTCTAGTCCTTCCAGAAATTTACTCCTCGATTCCTAAGGTTATCATTCCCAACGCAAACCTGAACGTCCTAGGTGTTGACTGATTTACCTTTTGGAAGATAACCTTGTCAAAGAATTACAATCGCCTGTCAAAGAATAATTGTCTGCACTAGAGAATATTTTGCCAACCTCTCATATAGAAGCTTCGGGGAACCTTCCCTGCAGCCATTGTACCCAATATTCTCTTACGCAAATATTCTTTGTCTCCTCGTTATAACTGAGACCCTGAAAATTAGTATAAAAAGGTACGTACACATACGCATAAGGGACTTTTCCCATCTTTATTATTCATTTTCTTCTTTTCTACATGATATATTCTACATTCAATGACGGTTTTTGACTCTGAGTACCTGAGCTGGGGAAATTTTTCCTGGTTTTTGGGTTCTAACGCTCCCGTGGGTTTGTCTGAGTGTGCATAGGCTCTCAGGTATAACTTTTCACCAACTCACTGCGACAGTGTGCGACGATCCGTGCTTTTCCAGCCTTAGCTCTAAAGTCCTCTCTTCGTCAAAGTTCCTATTATCGTCATCGACTCTTCCATCTTACTCAGCTTTCAGACGGGATCAGAATCTATTACACTACTAACAATTCTTACTAACTTCAGCATTGTGAGATTGTAGGTTGCCACTAACACTCAGTTCATTCATGATAATGCTGAAATTAGTGCATGAAAAGTGAGCATATAGTATTATTAGAACTAGGGCATATTATTAGAGCTCTAAATGAGCTTTTTGTTTTGTAATCTTTAATATGTCCCATCAGTGTTATATCAAAAACATAAAAACTTACTACTCTTTTTACTATAAAAAAACTACCCTATAACTTTTTTGTGTATCCTATATTATTGAATCACATATTTTTATTTTAAGTGATCCCACCTACATTACGAATTTTTAGAGAAAAAAAAAAGTAAATTTGAAATTTCACTACTTGGAACTTTAATTTTTTATTCAACTTTTTTTTTTCATTTTACAAACCTCTCAAAAAATCTTACGTTGGAGATGTCCTTAATCTTATAACTCCTAGGATATATATCCAAATTTATAATAATATTCTTTCATTCATGAGGCAAATTTATTACGCAAGCTAAGACTATTAATGAGAATATATATATATATATATATATAGAACTTGAAATATCGTAAAGGTTTTCACATCAAGCATTCCATAGCCACTGGAAGGCACATTTTTGTGAGATCAATCACATAATAAATCAATTTTGATATCTCAACTACTAAAGTTTGGATTAGGCGTGAAGAAATGAGGATAGATATGAAGGAATTAAAGAGAGAGTAACGCACCGTGCAAGTGCCTGCAAAAGAAAGTTTGGTCACACAATAAAGTAAACAGAAAGAGAGGAATAATAGAGAGCTTTATTTCAGATCAACTAAAGAAGTAAAAAAGCAGAAGCTTTATTACGCATCATATAAGAAGAAAAAAAGGATTTAATTACTTTTGCTTATAAAATGACTTGACTCTGTAGGACTGTGTCAAGTCAACCAAACAACTGTATCAAGAGGCAAAGAAAGACACTGACTCAGATTATACGATCAGTCTGATCAACACTCCAGAGCAAGCACCAGACGCGAAGCATTGGCAATCCGTTGCAAGTTTCACAATGGGAGATGCGGTGCTATCAGCCTTCGTTGCCTACGTGGTGAACAAGGCCCTGATTGAAGCCGAGGAGGAGCTGAAGTTGATTGCAGGAGTGAACAGGGAGCTGAGCAAGTTCATCCAGACGTACGAGACAATACGCGCTGTGCTCGAAGATGCGGAAGAGAAGCAGGTCAAAAACCCGACAGTGCGCGATTGGCTTCGGAATCTGAAAGACGTTTTTTACGAAGCTGACGATTTTCTGGATGAGTTTGCTTTCCGAGCTCTCCGAAGGGAGATGGAGGGTGGAGAGCCAACCAGTCAGGTATTTCTTTCTTTCTTTTATATATTATTATTATTATTTATTTATTTATTTTTATTGTTATTCTTTCATTAGGTATGTGGTGTCTTGTCTTGTTTTGGGTTGAGTCATTTGTCGTTCAGTGCAAAGGCGGCACATAAGATCAAGGACATCAGGGAGAGATTAGATGCGATCGCTAAGGGGCGTGAGACCCTGCGCCTTCGAGAATTGACTGACACTGGCCGGTTCGAAATTCTCCGGCGCCCACCGACCAGCTCACTGGTAGACGAGTCAACTGTTTTTGGCCGTGAGGAAGATAAGGAGAATATTATCAAATTACTGCTGTGTGAGGATAATCCAACGAGCAATCTTTCAGTCCTTCCAATTCTGGGCTTTGGGGGTCTTGGGAAGTCGACACTTGCTCAGATCATCTACAACGACGCGAGGGTGACTGAACATTTTGATCTGAAGATGTGGGTCTTTGTGTCTCAAAATTTCAATGATGTCAAACTGACAAATGCGATGATTGAAGCTGCGACCAAGTCCAAATTTGATCTTACAAATCTGAACACGCTTCAGGAAACTCTAGCTGAAAAATTACAAGGGAAGAAGTTCTTTCTCGTGCTCGACGACGTCTGGAATGAGAACCGTGTAGTTTGGGAGAGGACGTGCCTTCCCCTGAAAACCGGTCGAAGCGGAAGCAAAGTCGTGGTGACGACCCGAAATCAAAGAGTCGCAGAAATCATGGGCACACAGTCCGCTTACCCGTTGAGAAGATTATCAGAAGATGACTGTTGGACCTTGTTTTGCAGGGCTGCTTCTGCAGAAGACGAATTTGCTGATAATGAGAAACTGAAAGCCATTGGGAAAGAAATAGTCTCAAAGCTGGACGGTGTCCCATTAGCAGCAAAAACTGTGGGAAGCATGCTGTATTTAAAATATAATGAGGACGATTGGCAGAAAGTTTTGACCAGTGAATATTGGGAGTTGCCGGCCGTGAATGAGAATGACATTATTCCTCCTCTCAAATTGAGCTATCAGGCACTTCCCTCGCATCTGAAGCAGTGTTTCTCATACTGTTCTATATTTCAAAAAGGTTATGCCTTTGACAAAGAAAAGCTGATCAAAATATGGATGGCACAAGGATTCCTTCAACAGCAAGGTGAGAAACAGATGGAAGACGTAGGGTCTGGGAACTTCGATGATTTGTTGGGAAGGTCCTTCTTCCACCAAGTCAAGGGCAGCTACAGTATGCATGACATGATGCATGCTTTGGCACAATATGTTTCGATCGACGAATGCTTCATAGCACAGGACGGCAGGCTGCAGGGCATTCCGAACAAGCTTCGACATCTTTCACTGACCTCCGAAACTTCGCAACCAGTCTCATTAGAAGCACTGTTTGGCTTTAGCAACCTGAGAACACTCATCGTGCTGTATGGATTCCATTCCAATCCTGTCCAGGTTCCAACTGATTTATTCGTAAAGTTGAAATGCCTCCGCGTGCTAGATTTCAGTAACACTTTCCTAGAAGAATTGCCCGAGAGCATCGGCAACCTACTGCATCTTCGATATCTAGATCTGTCTGCCACTGCCATTGCTAGATTGCCTGATTCCATTTGCAGACTTTGGAATTTGCAGACCTTGAGACTGAGGGATTGTTTTTCCTTGAAGGGATTGCCGAACGGAATAACAAGCTTGATTAACCTACGATATCTCGAAGAAGATAGTAGACTGATTTCAAATGTAGTCGGAATCGGTAACTTGACCTCCCTCCGAGAACTGCCATTGTTCAAGGTGCAGAAGGAGATCGGACACAAGATAACAGAATTGAAGGACATGACAGAACTGCGCGGGAGGCTCTGCATTTTGAATCTTGAGAATGTAGCTGATGCTTATGAGGCAAAAGGAGCCAAGTTGTGTAGCAAAAGGCATCTACAAGCATTGCAGCTGGAATGGACTGACTATGGTGTACCTGACTGGAGTGGTGAAAACGTACTCGATTGCCTACAGCCACATGAGAACCTCAAGGAGCTCTACATCGAAGGCTACAGTGGGACAAGGTTTCCTATTTGGATAGGAGATCCAACATTCACTTGTCTCACAAAAGTGCGATTGGACTACTGCAAATGTATCAACCTGCCACCCCTGGGACAGCTGCAATTCCTTAGTCACCTACAGATACAAGGACTTGACGAGATCAAGCGTGTCGGGGACGAGTTCTACGGGCATGGTAGCAATGCTGGTTTTCCTTCCCTAAAAGCCCTGCAATTTGAAGATATGAAGCAGTGGTCAGTGTTGTCAGAGGTCAAAAAAAGTCACTTCCCATGCATACGTGAACTGAGTATTATTCGATGTCCAAAGTTGAAGGGGCTGCCGACCCTTTCATCTCTTTCCTCCATGTATATTTCCAACTGCTCAAGCCTGAGACACCTTCCAGTAAACATGACCAGGCTCGAGAGACTGGCGATCCATCACTGTGAAAATATAGTGGTTCAACCAGAAAGCTACGGGCTTCGGTCGCTCTTTTCTCTCGAGCAATTAGATATTGAGAACTGCCCAAATTTCATGTCCCTAGCAAAGCCAGATGAAGTTCATCTTCCAACTTCTATTCGAAAAGTTCGAATCAGTTCGTGCATTGGACCGGAGAATATGATTTTCAAAGAGATAAAAGCATTGACATCGCTCCAGTCTTTGGAAATTTCCGATTGCAGGAATCTGACTAGTCTCCCTGAAGGACTCCATGGCCTTCCATCCCTCGAAAGCTTTTATGTGATTAGGTGCCCCATGGTCGCAGATTTTCCAGAGGAGAGTTTGCCTAAATCCTTGCAATACTTGTATATAGAAGGCTGTCCGACGCTAAGTGAATGCTGCAGAAAGGAGACAGCATTAGACAAGCACATAACAGATCATGTCCCCAACATAATTATTGATGGCCGACGAGTGACAAGGAGGAAGCCAACCGTTCCAGACTATTAAGTGACTTTGCCGGTAAGAACCTGACCATCTTCTTGAATTAATTTGATGGTGTTCTTCTATGATTATTTTCCCATACAACATCTAGATTGAAAAAGGGTTTGTAGTAGGCGGTCGCTTGGGATGAACAGATATAGTTCCAATTCAATTAACCAGCTAATTCAGCAGAAAACTGATAATGTATTCGATGTTTAAACTACTATTTGAAAGTTCTTCCCTCACATAACTAGCTGAGTTATTCTGCAGTGCAAAGCACTTGATTAACCAATTTGGGTGCTTTGAATAGGGATATATCATCCTCACATTAGTAGCAAAAAATATTCAGCAAAATGCCAAGCAAATTAAACAGCATATTGCGAGATTCTTGTTTATTGCAATGAGAAATTAAATGCAGACTTAGCCACGGATCATTTGAGAAATAGGATTGAGATGTTTTGGAGAGAAAAAATGAAAAAGTCTTAAGCTGAAGAGGATGTTTGGAATGAACAATTTAATTTCTCTATTCTACTGATTTGGTTTATATATTCTTTCAGGATTAAAAGTAATCTTTTCCGCACTTTCTGCAGCAGGCCAAGCCAAGTATAGGAAAATGGAAGAATTTCTCAATCAGTAATTTTGGTATATTGGTAATCTTATTTGCACAATATAGGGCTATTCGCGAAAGTGCAAAAGTAGCAGGAGATCAATGAGGCTGTGGGGTCAAGACTGAATCAACAGTATGGAGAATATTGACCTAAACAATTACACACCACTTCATGATGCAATGGAGTTTGCTCAACAGGAGAATGCAAGCAAGGTGAGTCAAACAGCTAGAAATCAACAAGGTTCAGAAAGTGTCGTTTTGAACAATTCAAGGAAGAGAGTTTTGAAGCAGTGCAACATCTTGCAATACAAAAAATTAATGTAGTTGATCTAATAAGGCTAATGACTGTATTTGGACTTTATAAGTTGAATAATTGTTATGAGTAAATCTTTTAAGTTCCTAGTTTCAGTTATGGACAAGTTTATATGTCATCTTCTTTGGCTGCTGTTAAATGTTAACTGCTTTGTGTGTAAGATCTTCCTTTAGATGTTTAGCTATTAAATATTTTCATTTTTTTTTTTCCCAATTGTATCAGTTTCCAATATGCTTGCTATTAGATTCTACGATAAGTTGGATTTTATCTACTATAATCTGTTTGTGGATTCTGATACTGGATTTTTTTCTGCTAAAAGCTTTGCAGATTCTGATATGTAGAAAATGGATTTTTTTTTCTGCTAAATTCTAGTTTGATATATGTTTCTAGAATAAAATCACTTGAAAATAGTAGTTTGAGCTTCTATATCTATTCTATGTTTATTTATTTAATCTGCCAACTATTTCTGATTTTATTTTTTTTTTTCAAAAAAACACTAAATATGATTGTCTTTACTCTACTACTGTGGAAGCTTGTTCCAAGTATAAAATTAACCTGTGTGGATTAACACACTTGCCAGTAACTGAAATTGGTATGTCTGGATTAAGCATACGAATCTGCTTAAGACATCAATAGGATCATTTTTTGCTGTTTAGTCATGTTGTCACCAACAGATTAAGGAGAAGAAAATAGCACTGTCAAGACAAAAAATACAACGAAAGTAAATAACAAAAGCACGAATTCTAACTACAACCATGATATCAAGCAGTAGAAGTAAACAACAGTAGTCTTAGGATCGGCAACAGATCCCGTGAAGAAACTTGTACTGATACATTAATCATGCATACATCAAATGCTAGGAAAATTGTTTCTGGAAGAAACAAGAGAAAAGAAGCGTCAGCAAAAAATTCGGATTGATTATTATTTAAATAGCAACTCTTTATGGTTTAGACTAACTAGCACACAAAATAACAAAACAGAAGGTTGTTTATTTCACTACGTTACACTGCATGGGATGGACTATGCTCGCTATACATGTTTTGATTTAACTTCATTGACCATCTAATCATCCATCTGTGCATAGGGTTGGCGCTAGTAATCCAACTGAAAAGATACTTTCAGTAGAATCTTGGGCTGGGCGAAGCAAACAAATAGGGCTTCTTATTCCCTAGGCCGAGCAAGCCAAAGGGAGCTCAAGGCACGAAGACGTGAAAAATAATCATTTATGGCCAGAAGTGCTCGCGCAGATTGTCGAGTTGTCAATATCCGATGCATTTGTTGCAAGGTCTGTTGGCGTAGATTGTCAGCCTGAAAAAGTGAAGTAAGAACCTAATGTTTAAATAACTATGATTTGAAGCTCCATAAAACATTCCAGAGTTTATAAAATTGCAGAGTAATAGCTACAGAGGACTTCCAGCTTAGTCTAGACGTGGACAAAACCTAAAAGCCAATTGCAAAGTCTGAATCGAATAAATTTACCTGGCGAAGAAAATTCTCAAGAGTTCCAAGTTTTCCCATAGCCATGGCCATTTGACCCATGTAATTTGCAACATTTCCTGAGGATCCTGCTGGGCCAAGTGAACCTGCCAATGTTTCTGCCAGGGACTGTTGCAAGGCCTCCATCCCTTGAGAGAGAGCATCCTCAGCCTGTTGCGATGACTGTTGAAGGTTGCATATCCCCATCAATTGCTGCTCTGTTAGAGGTTCCAGTTGGCTTGCAAGTAACTGAAACATTACAATACAGTGAATCAAAACTATAGCACGTAAAAAATTTACCCAGAGAGAGTTTCAATTTGGCACAACAAACAAACAGTCCCAACTATTTCAGCAGATCTTTGTTTTGAGGTTGTTGACATAGTTTAGTACTAGTTGTCATGACCAAATGTTTTTTATTTACTTTTTAATAATTTTGAAGTTTCTACTACATAGGCATATGCTCTATCTTTTTTTTCTTTTTTCTTTTTTTTTTTGTAATCCAGTATTCAACTCTTTAAACCGACTAATTCTAGAGGTGACCGGCTCTACCCACGGAAGTTTCCCACCAGTCATCAGGGTAATTCCGGGAAGCGCTCGTGTCATGAACTCAGTGTCGGACGTTCACCGTTCATAATCCCACTGTAGGCAAAATGCTTTTTAGGCGGGATTCAAACAATGATGCTCCTATTTGTCGCCAAAGTGCCTTACTGTTGCAAAACCCTCATTCTATTCTTGCTCTATCGATTCTATTCATTGATCTCAGGATCTATACAATACAAATAAATTCTGAGATGGTAAATTAGAACAGTTGGTTTTCAATTATTTTGGATCGATCAAAACCCACACAAGTGTACAAAAGCTAGCATTCCATATTTTATCCTTGGTGACAGTGTGAATATTCAAATAAACCCTCCAGCTTTTCATCCGAGCTAGGAATCTTGATCTGAGTTGCTCCACATCACACTTATTGATTAGAGCAAATTTGTAGTGGTATATAGGAAATAAGCAATTTAGTGAAGAAAAAAAGGCATACAAAAATACATACCTTTAGAAGCTCTGATGATCGGAAGCCACCCAGCCACAGGAAACACCTTTCAGCTGGTGTCTTCCACATACCTGATAATATGTGAAAGACATCTGTCTTGGCAGCAACACCCTTAAGCCTAAATATGTCCTCATAGTGTGTCATGACACCATCAACCATAGCACGGAGATCATTTTCACTTGCATGGGCATTAACTGCAGCCCTCAGTTCATTTATCTGGCGGTTATGTTCTTCAAGCCATCGTGCATATTCAACATCAAAAGCTAATGCCCCTGTGGTGATGATATAACATGCTAATAATCATAGGAAGAACACAATAGATCTAAATCCGAACACTGACTATTATACAACTCCAATTTACCATAACAGTTAATAGCAGTTGGATTCAGTTAAGAGTTTTTGCTAGGAATTAAAAGCTCAAAACTTTTGAGTTGATTACACAAGAGAGTTAATTACAAAAAATTTTAACTTGACCACTAAAGAACCATTATAAGCTACTGGAAATGTACTCCCATGATACCAAACATGCAAAAACAAACCAAAAGTCAGAGAACCTGCCAACAAAATAAGAGACTAAATTTGATAATGATACACATGCCATAGACATTAAGTAATGATGTTTTGAATTTTTATAAATCGTTTCAGTACTACAACCAGCTTAAATGCACCAAGTGAAAAAAAAAAAGTTTAATCAACAATGCAGGGAAGACTGAAACAGTGTTCATCAAAGAAAAATGTAGGGGTGTAGATGAGCCAAGGAGAGCTGAGGTTGACTATGTTCAAGCTGGTTTATTTTCTTCTAAAGCTTATTCAAACTTGTTTATTAAAAATCTTATCAAGCTCAAGGAACAAAATTGTTGCCCTTATAATTTAGGTAAAATGTTGACCTAATCATGAAACTTTATATTATTTCAATATTTTAACATATTATGAATAATTTAAGATTATAAAATTTTATAAGTTATTATATTTGTATTCTATTTGAATAAAAAAAATTAAAAAATAAATTTATAATTAAAATTTACATAAGTTAATAAATAAATTTATTCATAAATTATACATAAACTATAATGAATTGAGCTCATTAGTGTTTAAGTTTATTTGTTTTATATATTCTTTTACTATTGAACGAACATAAACGAACTTTATTAAACCAAACACTAAGCTTGTTTATGAACATCCAGTTCATTTAAAGTCACAAGTAAAAGAATGCTCTTTTCTGATGCACGTTATGGACAAGGTTACTCTAGATTATAGTCAATGAAGATGTCATTGGAATGAAAATACCATTCCCACTGGTAGCATGGGCTTGATCTCCTGAGCTAGATATAAAAATACCCTGAAAAAATACCATATATTTCAGTCTTATTACATTAATCATGTGCTTGCAGGGCAAAAATGGCCTCATAGAATTGAGGAAAGAACCGACCAAAAAAGAACATTACCTGCTGGCGAGCTCTTTGGAGCTCCTGCTCCAGTTGTGTAAGCTTCAATCTGCTACTCTCTAATTGTTGTACATAAGCCTAGTAAGTTGTAACAAAGAAGACAGGCCAGTAAAAAGTTAACAAAAAATATCTGGTCAAAGTTAATTTGAAAACATTTCTCAAAAGAAAAATAACAATCTGTTCAGCAAATGAAATTTATCACCTTACTTACCATGCATAACAATCAAGGAAGAAAGGGAGGTTAGCTATTCTAGAAATATTCATCTATCTTGAGTTAAGATATAGAACATTATAAATGTGTAAAGGGAATGTAGTATCTATGGCATCAAAAAAATAAATAAATAATAGAAACCCTTAAGAGTGAAGCCAAATTATAGCATCAAACAAGAATATAGATGATACACCTTTTTTCTTAACCTACTCTTTCTGGCAGCTTCACGATTTTGCGCAAGACGACGGAGAGTCTGTGCATTAATTTGGAAAAGGGTTCGTAAATTATGTGCGCTATTGACTAATTGAAGAGAGAAATAAACTGGAAAGTCCAAAAAACTACCACCTTCTGATCCAGCGTTTTGTCCTTTGACCTATCACTAGAATCAGATGCTGCCACAGCAGCAAGTTGATGACATTCTAACTGTAAATCAGGAGAGAGATCAAAATCAAAAAGGAATATCAAAAACTTGATATTTAAAGTAAATTCCTTTTATAATGATACGAGATACATGGATCTTAGCTAAAAAGAAAAATAACATATTCCACTTTTATGGAACAATATGCTCAGAAAGGACTCTCCACATATGGTTCAAACCCTATGAATCTATGATGCTACCAATCAAACTATATAGTTTGTCTATGCTGATTGCATTTGCAATACCAAGTGGTCTATATACAAACTAGATTAGAAATGTTGATGAGTTCCATTTAAAATGAGAGGGTGAAGTTACAAATACACTTTATGTACATAGTAGTGGATAGGAGGGAAAATTATTATGGGACACATGCATGTTTTGTCTACCCCGCATTTGATTTCTTTGTTTACCCAAGCATTTGTTTTGTCTACTGTCAAATATATCAAGAACTAGGAAGTGTAAGCAAGACTTGGGTAGAACTCTAAGTTGTTTGGAGTAACCATGTGATGTGTGTGTGTATTGTATTTTTGGGATGGAGAGTTGGCTAGCACATGGTAGTGTTGCCACCATAAGGTATGGGGTGTCTGCCCTCCCCATGTGCTATTCAACTATCCAAGGCTAGTAGTCACCCATGAGTTACCTCCTCCGTGTTGGGGGACGGACTGGCGGAGGCACTGGGGCGAGTGAATTGCCTTTTGCCACCATTATATTGTCTTGGCACATAATTTAGCACAAGATCCTAAATCCAAAATAGAAAATAGAGCCATTTTGTGCTATGAAAGTTCTTAGGACTTGCATGTAGTTTAAACACATGGACTGTTAGGCACTCAACTTATAAGTAGCATGCAGCAATAGGTCAAAAAAGCAAGAACAAGAACCAAAAGAAGCAGATTACATGCGAATTTCTTAGTTTCCTATCCTTCTATCCAGGGAAAAAAAATACACCCAAAAAATGTCTGGACAATGCAGCATATACCCATAAAGAAAATACTGAAATCTCTATTTGAAATCCCTTTTTGACCAAAAAGAAAAGAAAAGAATTACCCTCTGATCTTTATCATCAGTGTCCACATCCGTGGAGGTATCTGTCCTAGGACTAGCATCTCCCATCACAGATCAAGTTCTCAAAGTGAACAATGTAAAATGTGACAATTTTTTTCTGACCCTTCTTTTCTAGCAATGACGAGTTGAAAAGATAATATCATGGAAACGCCTGCTAGCAGGAGAAATAAAACTTTAGAGGGTATTCTCTTAACTGAAGAAATTAGCTAGACAAATATGAAGCAATAAATGTAACTGTGAAATTATCCTTACCAAGATATCTGATCGAGAAGAATATGTATTAGTACATAATAAAAATGAGACGTGAGATCATTTTCAGACTTTGAATAAATAAACCACCATTTAGCATCTCAATCTATCTTTCCTATGACCAAACAATTATGTATTGCATGGATAATGCTACCCAAAAAATACATTTAAAAATTAAACAGACAACAATAGAAAACGGTAATTAATTGGGTAGTAGCACATCAATAACAGAAAAAAATTAAAATAATAATTTAAATTTACTCAGCAAGAGACTGGATATTTCTTGAGAACATAGCAATCAGTAACTCTATAAGGATGTGTTGTGCTTACCCTCTTTACTACTGAGAGAAAGAAGACCATAGATTGGACATTTGTTCATGAGTAGTTGGTTATACATTCTCATGCCAGAAACCAAAATTCCACATATGCCTTTGCAGATTATAGTGTTGTACCGAGAATCTCAACATGCTAATGGAATGCCAACTAGAACTGCATTGAGGTGAATCTGGTCATAAAAGCTTTGGTGGGAACAACTTTTCACAAAGACTGGAACCTCACATTAGATCATTGATTAAAAAAAGCCCAAATAGTGTCTGTGAGTCCAAGATAAGCACTTCCTGCTCATCTATCCTGAGTAATTTTGTATTAGGTATTTTAATACAATCATGGAAATTAATCTTTGTTAAGTTAATGTAGCAGTTAATTAACCAATTGATAAGGACCAAAATTCTAACATGTACTGTTGCACACTTGTCAGCTTATTTCCTTACTGTTGTCATTCGAAGACCAAATTGAATCTTTCCCAAAGGAATGTTTAGCATGCAAGGAAGGTGCCGATAATGAAGGCTCTGGTATATTTTGTAGAGTCAGTAAATTGGTAGTGCATTTATAAAGTATAAATCATTACTGAGAAATAAGAGAATCTTCAGGAATTGTCTGAGAACAAAGGATGAGAAGTGAACCAAGCCTCATAGGTAGAAAGGTACAAACAACTAAATTGGTCAAAAGACATCAGAATTAGTTTACAGCGATCAATATAATTCAGAATCCTATAGACTTGTTGAAAGAACAGGTTAGTAAAACTTATTAAGAGCTAGCCTGAACAATTCATCTGGTTAACAAGAATGATTGTCAATGACAACAAGACAACAAATGCTAACAATCAATACCAGACAGGGCCACAATAGGAATGGGATCTTAATATTTGAAGCACAAGAATCAAGGCCACAAACTTACTAGAATAACATTTTTTGGCTTCTCCCTCTCCCTTGTAAGCTAGCATTGAACTTAGATTACAGAATGAAGCATAAGTTGCAGCAAAGAAGGCTGACCATGCAACAACCAACAAAAACGTTCAAGATTTAGATTTAGTTAGGTCAAAAAATGGCATGATCAGTCAGGCATTTGAAAGTCAAACTCTAGGGCAAAGTATTTAGTATGAACATCATATTCCTCATCTAGGTGCAAAATCGGAAGTAGCAATCATCATTTCTATAATAAGCATTTGTGTGATACGTTATTTGTCCAACTTCTCATAATATTGTATCAACTCATTCTGTTTCTCGTTCTAACTTCTTGTACCAAAACAAACTAGTTAGAGAAAAACAAAGTAATGAAAGATCAGAACTTTCACATATCTGACAATCTTCTTTAAAGATCAAAGAGATCCAACAAAGGTTGCATCCAATTATGGATTCTGTGAATATTTTTCTACTTGTACCTTCAAAAAACCAAGTAACTGACTCCAAAAAGTTGGAACTAAAATGACTTGATGATGTTGGTCTTTAAAGGGCCTATTATGCATGTTTTTAAATTTTATAAATTGGACAAATTAGATGTTTTCTTTTGAAAGCCTGTAGCTGATTTTCCAACTTGTTTCATTATAACGGATAGGCTTTATATTATGGAACTTGTTATTTGGACAACTAAACCTTCTTTCTGTTAAATGTTCAATGTAATGGTCAGCTCATCTCCAAAATCAACTTGAATGATCTAAGAATGTTTGCGTCATCTTTCATAATATGTAGTAATAAGAACTTTCATTAATTTTTCTTTTGTCCTAAAAGACCAAAGATAATCCTTTATCACAACTGATGATTAAGTAAAAGTTGGGTCAGGTTATAAATGCTATATTCTGTCAGTAGCACCAACAGCTAAAAAAATTTTAACAAGTAAAGTTAGTAAAGTATTAAGAATGTATTTTTCAAAGTTACAAATTTTTGATAGAACATTGATTTTAATTGCCAGCTAAAAAAATTTTAACAAGTTAGTAAAGTATTAAGAATCTATTTTTCAAAGTTACGAATTTTTTATAGAACATTGATTTTAATTGCTTATTCATGTTCAATACTTACAAAAGGCAGTATAATAACAACTATCTAAATATTTAAAATGGATAATAATGAGACACACTCTAAACACGGCTGACAAATGGATTGGGAGGTGCAGTTTCAAAAACAACAACTAGTAGACTAGTACTTCAGGTTATGTAGTGACCGACTGAAGATGGTCAATGCACTCAAAGAGCGATAAATGTATCAAGAAAAAAACAATGAAACAGGATCAGAAGATCATGCTCGTACATGTTTTAAGCCACCTTCAACCACCAAAGAAATCGTTGCATCCAGGCCGTATCGACATCACCTCGCAGCAGCCAAAGAACCGAAAAGGAGGAAAGAACCCAAGAAGAACCACGGAAAATAACGATTTTTCAACCTCAGAAAGCTTCCGTAACCATAGAGACCGTAACCGAAGAGTTCAGAATTCCCAAATCCCACCCTACCAACCACTCAGAACGGCCGAAGTGAATCTCCCAATAAATACAAAAGCAGTAGTAATCCCTAACTGAGAACGACAACGCTCCAACCCTTACCCGTACGCTGAAAGCAAGCGTCCAAACGGCACCCGTCCGCCTCCCGATGGGGAGATCGAGGCGCCCAGTAAAATCAAATCCTGCTCCCTCGCGATCACGCACCAAACGAGCAACAAAAGCGAGATCTTGTTACTTGTTAGCTGCTGAGAAGGGAAGACCTAACTTGCTGTCGAAACCCTTGATTTGGTTGGGGAGGGGCGCCACTCCCACTTCTCTCCTTTACTGCTGCGCACTGTTTGCTGCCACTTCCATTCCACTCCTCTGATTTCTCTATTTCCCAAACTGTGTTTTTATTTTGAAAATTAAGAAAATTTTGCATTGAAAATAATTAATAATTATGGTGATCTCGGGAATCGGGTGACGTTGGCAAATTAGCAAGCAAAACTGCGTCGTTTTCTCCGAGCGATTCTTCTGGTTAAGGGCATAAACCCTTGAATAATTTTTTTTTAATTTCTAATATACCACATAATTAAAATAATTTATTTTTAATTATTTTAAAATGTCACACATATAATATTATTTCATCAATAATTATTAATTTCATTTTTAAAAGAAAAAAAGTAAATTTAATTTTTTAAACCTGCTTTTGAACTAAAAAATATAACTCTCTTTCACAATTATTTAAACTTTTTCTTAAGTTTTTTTTAGTTTTACAAAATTTTATAAACTTACATTGGAGACGCTTTAAGTAAGGACAATATTTTTATTTAATTTTAATTTAATCAAGTGGATTTTATAAATAAACAAAACTAAAAATAAAAATGTCAATTTTTTATTAAATCACCAAAGGAGTACTTTTTAATTTATTATTGAAAAAGGACATGACATTTGGTCTGTATGTCCTTCACCCACGTAACTCCTAACCAAATATTTCCTTCTCCCCTGTAAATGATACTCGTCTCTCTATCGTAGTTAGACTTCTACCCTTTCTCTTATATATACTATCATTTTGATCATTTTTCATGTGTTCAAATTTGTTATATGTCTACGATCGTATACAAATCTCAAAACAAGTACATTCCGATCCTTCAAGTGATCCTCTCTCAAATAATAAGGTAGTATATTACTGCAATGAGGGTTTAATTTTCTCGCATGGCATAGCAAATGCACACGGTGCTCAAACTACTTATAATGCTAGGCTAACACACCAGAATCTATTCGTACTTTTAGATTTACCTATATTGGTGCAATTAACCCCTAGTCAAGGTTAACCAAGAGTTGACTCAAGTTGGGATTTCGATATTTGATCAATATATTAATTGGTTGAGTGAGACATTAAGTAGGTCAAGGTTGACCAGATACTTGATACATTACAAAAATATTGGAGAATAGCAACGGAAATATTCCGTCACTATGCCGTCGCTATTCTCGGTTTACGACTGATTTGCGACGGAAAAAAATTCGTCCGCTATCTATCCGTCGTTGTCAATATAAGCGACGGATTATTGTATTCCGTCGCTATATATACGACGGAATATTATATTCTGTCGCTAATATTGTTGCGATAGAATATAATTTTCTGTTGCAAATTAGCGACGGAATTTAATATTCTATCGCTATTAAGGTAAACGGGAACAGATAAAATTTATCGACGTTTATCGACGTTTTGGATCTAGCGACGGATATTAAC
>JBBPFP010000032.1:5723656-5734649 GCA_037974795.1 Kaempferia galanga
GAAAAGTTAATGTAATATAGTTAGAGTAAACCGCTTGGTTGATATCGCATGAAAATTAAGTTACTGTAGTATTTGTTGTGTCTTGCTTATCATTGTGTCTATGACTCTTACGTTATTTTCATTTCATGCAGTTACGATATCTGCACCTTCTAAGAGGACAAAAGACACATCAAAAATCTCATCTATTGGTAATTGATCTCGGGTCAAGATTGATCAAGTTGATCAAGTTTGTATTTTGATATTTAATTAATATGTGAGAAAAAAAATTAAATAGGTCAAGCTTGATTGGATATTTTATGACATTAGAAGTCCAACGGGAAGTTGACAAGGGAAGTATAAGTGGGTCAAGGAGAACCAAACACTTAGCAATCAAAAGTCTAATGGGAAGTTGACAAGAGGAAAGTCCAAGTAAATTATGAGGACCAGACACTTAGTTACTGGAAGTCTAACGAGGAGTTGGAATAAGAAAAAGCAAAGTAGGTCATGGAGGATCAGATACTTGGTGATCGAACAATCAATGAGAAGTTGGCAAGGGTAGTCCAATGGGGAGTTAGCAAAATAGAAATCCAAGTGAGTCATGAAAGGCCAGACACTTAGTGACTAGAAGTCCAAAGGGAACTAGACACTTGGTGACTAGAAGTCCAACGGGGAGTTGAAAAGAGGGAAGCCCAAGTGGGTCATAGAGAACCAACAATTGGCACAAAACGATAAGTTGATGTACTTAGTTTATATTCACTTTTATCCTTGTTTTAACGCGCATACTTACATTTCTGGATTATATTCTATGTCATTGCATTCCATTTTCTCATTATCAACACAATTATTTCCTTTATAAGAGATATGCTCTTTTATATTTTTCTTATTGGCAGGTCGTTGCTTTAATAAGAAATGGAGACAAAATTCATCTTAGAGCAATAATTGAAGAAGAAGAGAAGCATGACCGTTCCTCCTTAGCACGGCTATGCGTTACCGGGTTAAAGCTATAACACGACCATGTCTCCCACGCACGGTCATGCCTTCCACGAACACACGCTAAGAAATGGTTGTACCCCTCCCAAGGTATGGTCATGTCTCTCATTACAAAAGTCATGTCCTATCGGGAGCCCAGATAGGACATGGCTGTGTTCATCAATACAACCGTGTTCCCTGAGCTAATTGAAATTTAGACATAGTTGTGCCTATTGGCATGGTTGTGTCTCTCAAGAAGGACAAATGGATCGAGCAACCGAAGCAGTTGGAGAGGTAGTCGTGTAAATCTACATGGTCGTGCCTCCCCTGACCAGAAGAACAGGCATATGGTCGTGTTACCTCTGGAGCTTAAATTCTTGACACGACTGTGTTTGGGTGACACGGCCATGTCTGGGAGACACAGCTGTGCCTTCTCGAATCTAAAAAATGGGGGTCTGGCCGTGCCATGGCCCGTGTCCACGCGGGTCGTGCCTCATTATTTAAGGGGACTTCTCTCCCCTTTGCAAAGGGAGGAGAGTTTCCCTTTGGGGAGACTTTAGGTCAAGTTGTACTCATCTTCCACACCATTCTCGACGATTTGAAGCGAAATCCATCATCTCTATCTTCTCCAGAAGTGAGGATTGGATCCGAAGACCCGGCATACAACGAGGATAAGCTTTCCTTTCCCCTTTCTCTTGATTTGTGTTAGTAAGCTTCTATCTATATGTGTTTGGGTTCAATTACTCTGTTTATGGATTAGGATTAAGGGAGTAATTATAACGATGGATTAATGTAAAGTTTATGAATTTGCTCAATTTAATTTCTAATGACATGTTTGTGCTTTGTATTCATTTGATTAAATGTGTGTGTGTGTGTGAGAGAGAGAGAGATGTGGTTATGCTTAAATTCTATGTTTAGTTAAATGGTTGTATAGATGTCTCATCCCATAGAGGGGATGCCCAAGATCGTATAAACTGGGGGAGCATGTGATATGGGAATTTCACTAAACCGGGAAAATTTGAAGACATCACCTTGGAAGGGAGAGGGATCCTATACATGAATGACTCTAATTAGACTTAATGGGTTATTCTTTACTCCATATTAATAGGTGTATTAGGTAACTTAGGATCGTATGAACCAAGAGAGCCCGTGATAGGAGTAGTCCACTAAACCGGACATCCTAGGTTGCTTATACCATCTAGGGGCATTGGGTAATCAAAAGAAGCAACACACCGACACGACCGTCACGGAAGAGTGTCAGGATTTTAGTTAGACATCCTATACTGCATAAGGATAGAGGATGGGAGATGAGCAATCCATAGAACATTGATCTACCTTACAATGAAACCGAACTCCTAGAACATCCACTTTGGCCTAGTTTCCTCATAACTCTCTCTCTTATTTATTCAATCTTAGTTTGCAAAACCCCAAATAATATTTCGACCGTTTAGCTAGCTAACATTCACTAGTGCACATCAATCCTTGTGAGAATCGATGGTCACACTTAAAAAACTTTTACAATTCTCAAAATATTATGAAGGAACATACAAGAAGATATGAAACAACATTAGAAAATATATACAAGACCAAATAAAGTACAAAGCAAGAAAGTAAAATATGAAAGCAAATAAATACACAAGTATAAAGATAAAGAAAAGTAAGAAAAAGAAATGAAGGCAACAAACTACCCTTATTTCCTAGCGGTTGAAGGTGGTTTAGTAATAGCATCCATGCTAGTAGTGGGATGGTCCGAGTGGAGGTGAGAGCTTTCTTCATGTGATCAGTGTTGTTAAGTGTCGCTCCATCCATCGTCTCCTCATAGAAAGTTCTCCCGGGTGGGTAAAGACTGTTCAGATGTAGCATCCACTCCGAAAGTTGAGAGATTTTGGTTGAAGTAAGGACTACTCCTTCCACCATATACCCCTTGAATGTTCTTCGAGGAGGTTGATATATCAAGTATAGGATCCAATTCGGAGTGAAATGATTACAGATGATGTAAAGACAGCTCCCTCCACCATTTTTTCCTTAGTACTTGGCGGTTAGAGACGATGTAGTAGAAGTATCTAGTCCAGGAGATAGATGAATGTATTTGAAGTTAGGGTTGCCTTCAGCATGAATCTTGGATCTGAGGCATAACTGATGATGTGAAATGTTACCCCAATCCTTTGAGTAAGAATCTCTCCTACTGCATAGTAGGAGGTATCATACAATAACTCAAATGGGGGTGTCCAGTCTGGGGAGCCTCTAGTTATTTTTCACCTGTGTGGGAATCAACTCATAATATTTATTTGCTATCACTATCCCACTTGACCTCTGGTCAAACTAGTGATTCTAGGTTCGGGTATCTGATAATTGCTAATCTAATTCCAGTTTAGGTGGTTACACAACTGAAAGAAGTAATTTTGGTAGGAATGGTCAGCAACGAAAGTTCGCTGGAATCTTGTGCTTGCATCTAGCTAACGGATGATATAAGTTGATCTAACTGTATATACAAATTCTATCTTGATACGTCAGCTCGCTGCCGGGATTAGAGATCATAGGTTGATTGTTGCTGCATTTACAATGTTATTTATTGTGTTTGCAATCTTAGTTCCTGTACAAACTCTTTTAGTTCTTGCATTAAGATCTCTGCTTGACTAGGAACATGAGTTTGCTCACTGAAGTCTTGGAATGTCCCCTAGGGAATTGGCTAGATCTGCTAGAACAACTGAGTTTTGTTAAGCATTGGTTCATTCTGAAATTGCAATGGACTCTGATATGATGAAAAAGATTGATCACACTGTTGTTAGGAACATATGCTCGAAATTTGGATGATCTTCCCAATTAGGAACATATGCATTAAGAACTAGATCATATACATTTTATTGTTATGTGTTCCCCCATCCTTGAAATCTGAATGATCTATCTAACCTAAATTATAGGTATTCAACAGGGAATCATACTTATCTTACTGTTGGGTTTGGAAGTACTGATGTTGCTCAGGAATCTATTGGGCTTGATAGTACTCGGTTGATTTCCCAAATTAGGAATACAAGTATTGGCAACTGGATCATACAAGTTTTGATATTGTGTTGGTATTACTGAGGTTCCATAGGAAAAGTATCAACTTGTTCTAGGATGGGACACGTTCATTAGTTGGATGGAGTGAGGTGGCACAAATAGTACAGGTGCTCATTACTTGCATTGGTTGCATGGTTTAATTGAGCTGTTGAGATTGGTTCATTGCATTTTATCTGAGAAGAAAACTTATATCATCCAACTAGCTCTGCATGCTTTGTTGCTCAGAACTAGAATCATAAGCTTTCAAATTGTTCAGAATATGAATTTATGTTGTTCACAGAAGAAATTCTCTAGCCTTATCCTAAAACACTGAAATAAACAAGATCAAAAATATAGGAAACATACAAGAAAAAATATATGGATACAAGAGAATTAAACCCTAAATAATTTTTAAATTTTTATGACTACCAAAGGACTATGAGTAAGTGGAAATAAAATCAAAAAATAAAATGAAAAATATATTTTTTTAAAAAATTGAAAAGGTTGTCTAAATGATGGAATTTGACCAAAATAGATTGTTATTCAAGGCGAAGTTGTGAGTATTGATTCTCATACGCAAATTCTTCTAACTATAAATTTTGAGGGTAATTGGAGATAATAAAAGTTTTCATTAATCAGAAAAATAAAATAGGAAAATGACAAAATTCAATCTAAGTTATCAAACACTGCTACATTTCTCGACAATGGTGTCATTTTGATAAGTAGTCATTTGTCGTGATATGGTATCAAACAAATTATTGAATCCCTCTACACTAATATAGAATAAGAATGACTTGGATTATCTCTCACAAGGAATGTAGCCGATGAGTGACAATCTTAGGATTAATTTATTTCAAAATAGGGTTTTTGGGTTTTGGGTTTTGATTTTGAAATGTGGGATTTGTGTTGAATTTGATACAAAGACCAACAATTGAAAAACAATGCGAACAATTAAAACTAACCTATCTAACTACAATTGAAAAGAATTTAAAAGCCACATAAAACGAATCTTCATTTGAGTCGGATCACGGTAGCGGCCCCTGACGACTGCCTCTACGCCGTTAAGGGGAGTAAATAAAAAACCCAGATTGGTAGTAAATCAGGATTCCAAATTAGTAAAAACATGAATGGAGGTCCTTAGAAGTGGTGATATCCTCTACAGTGATTTTTGACTCTGGGGCATTCACGGTCACGGATACGCGTACTTACCAACTGAGCTGTGCCCTAGAATGAAAGATCTCATCATCTCAGAACAAGTGTAGCATGGAGAAATCTCAGTGCAAGTTGCTAACTTATTAGAAGTTCCGAACAGACAACAATACAACTGAATTATGAGCCTGGCCACAAACGAGGAAGAAAGATTAAAGATGAACAAGAATATGTAATCATCATCTCACATGGGACTGAGCCAAGAGGCTCGGAATAAGATGTCAGTAACAAAAATCTGCATTCATCTGTTTGTCTGTCCTGAGAAAAATGGTGGCATGACTGATCTGCCTTCTTCTGATCTTCGTGTCCGCCACCAAGGCGGCGGCGAAATGGCATGGGAAAGTTGCTTATACAGCGATTGCATTTCAGTCTGCATCAAGCAACTACAGCCACTGAGAAGGATGAGAAAAGGCAGAATGATGGCAACTGAAGAAACAAAACGTTATTCCAGAAAACTCACTTTGTTCTTATCCCTTCTTTTTGACATTGAGAGAGGCTGAGTTATATCCCATAGGTAATTTAAAATAATAATAATAATAATAATAAAAGATCAAAATTTAAATATTAGAAATCGTCATTTGAAGGTGCATAAATTATATGTTAAATTTGAATCTCTAAATTATTTTAAAAAAATGTCTCTCTATATACTCTCAGCCACTAGAAAAATCTCACTACGTATCTAAATGTTGTCAGATCTTTCTTTAGCTAACTTTTAAAAGCTGCTTTTAGAGGTCATTTATTTCTGCCCCTGTATTACTTTAGGCCAAAGAAAATCATGCCGATGTTCGTTCGAAGACGGAGACACGGTCGACCATCAAAAAGAAAGAACGATTAATAATATAGTTATCTTGTTTGTACAATTTAGTATAATTTTAACATTAAATACTATTTCAGTTTCAATCTACCCGCACACAATTTTTTTTTTAAATATTCTATTTAATTAATTATATAATAATATAATAAGATTAAAAAATGAATTGCACTATTCCCACATCGTAGTTGGTGTGTGAACTTGATGTATGTATGAATTAGAGAGGTTTAGTGCAAGTACTTCCACCTCATAAATACCTGGACATTAACAGCAGGCTTTATATATAGTTTATGTCTGGAAGACAAATCCGTCGGTTCACTTCCAAATCAATTATTTAAACCCATTGAAAATCTTAAAGAAGAAAACAAACAAATTAAAGAGAGACAGCAGATTAAGTTAAAGCCACCTCCACTCGTAGTCGATCTCTATCTCAATCAGAGCAAGTTGGGAGAGACAAGGACCGGTGGAAAGTGATGGTCGTTGACAAAGTCCGGAAATTTAATTTTAGGAAGAGAAAAATAAACTAAGTTTAATAGGCTTTT
This sequence comes from Kaempferia galanga, assembly GCA_037974795.1. NCBI lineage: Eukaryota > Viridiplantae > Streptophyta > Magnoliopsida > Zingiberales > Zingiberaceae > Kaempferia > Kaempferia galanga. The sequence goes on from JBBPFP010000032.1 coordinate 5,730,206, forward strand.
TATGACTTTAGTTTGTCAGCTTGTTTGGTTGTGTGACGGATGCATATTCTGTGATGTTGTTACTTGTCTGGCCCCTTTAAAAACTGAAGATAATCACCAGACAGGCATATTATGTATATCAGATTAATTAGGAGAAGCTTCCACCGATGTATGTGCTAGCTATTGCTGGGAGTCGGTCGATCGACCGGTCAAGCGTACTTGATGTTGAACAAAAAGAGATTATAACATTAATAAAATCAGAAAGACGTAAGTAATTTCTATGTTGTTGCTTGACTTGTTTGTATTCTTCTAGTCTTCCTATTTTTGCGGATCAGCAGAGTAGGAGTTCGAAAACACCATCCGAATTTAACATTAAAAAATCGAGTTGGGGTGGGATAATTTCAGGTCCGGATTAAAATCAGATCCACCCAATTGATCTAATTAATAAACGGATCGGGGGTCTCGATCAATCTGAAGTAATCCAAGTACAACCCGCGAAATATATATACATATTACTAATTTTCAATTTTTCACATCAAGTCTTTAAAAAATTGGAACTCCTTCTCAAGTTCTCATCTTTTTTAAATTTTCATCTTCTATTCTTCTTGAGTTCTGCAGAATATTATATTTTAAAGTAATATTTAGAGTTTAGAGTGTATAGATAAATGTAATTTTTTATTTTTTTAATTTAATATATAAAATTTCTTTATTGAATTCAAGTCAGGTTGGATTTGAGTTAAATGGGTCAAATGGATTGGATTTAGGTCAAGTGCAAATAAATAGATAAGTTCAAGTTGAATAGTTTGACCCTAATAGGTCAAGTTCAGGTTGTCGTTCGCTAACCAGCCAACCTGCCAACTTGAACCTGTTAATCCGAACATTAATTCGAACTAAATTGTCACCCCTACAATAAAGTGGGACTGGCAGTTAAAGCCACTTGGGACGAGCGAGATTATATTTACCGCCACTTGAGGCATTCACTTCAATAAAAACTTTTAGTTCATATAGAATTGTTGGAGTGAACGTTACCCATATCTTATCTGATTAAGCTCATATTAAAATAATTAACGATTTATATTAGATATTAATCAACGACTTTATGAATATAATCTTATCCTAATTATAGATGATATACACGATATCTTTATCATCAACATGTCTAGCCATTCTTTTAAGGTTTATTATAACAAAAACTTTTATATATCTAGATACCAACTACGTTAATTCATGAGGGCGTAAATTATTTTTTTTACAATCTAGTTATTTACTCTTCATCAAACCGACTAATCCTTCATGTGACCGGTTCAACCTTATAAAATTTTTTTATTAGGCATTATGGTAAATTAGGAAGCACTAATAGAGACTCATCCTGACTACTAACATTCTTAGGTTTACTTTTCATTAGAGAGAAAATCACCTATAGTGTACCGCAACTTAAATTTGAACTTTAACTCTTTTAATTATCTATTGAAGAGTCTAACCATCACACTGTTACCTTAGAGATTCATCTTAGCATCATTTTTCAATCGGAATAAAATATCTTATTCAGTGTATATTTGATCTCCTCTTGTGTAAAAGATTGATGTACTAGGGTAATTAAAATATCCTATCTTAGCGTGAGACCAGGAAAACTGAACTAAGGCGATATCATCCTCAAGTAAAATATATAATATTTTATTATAGATCAATATAGAGAAAAACGTCAAATGTTGGAATAATATTTAGAACACAAAACATATACTCAATCAGTTAAATTATCCTTTTTGTCTCGATAGATAAGGTGTGTTTATGTTTATTGGTTGACTTAACCGTCTTCTATCATCTATCAAGAGCGTAGTATATAAACAAAGAAGATATGCAATATTAATAAATTCAGAGTATCTTGATTTTTTATATTTATCTAAGAGTGCATTTTGAGCAAGTGAGATATTTTAAAAAAGAAAATATAAAATATAAAATTAGTTGCATGCATGCTGTCTTCTAATTTCGGTTTTTTTTATCGCTTAGCTGTTTTTTACGTTTTGATGACAAAAAACAAAAGAAGAAGAATTTATTCCGTATAAGCATCCATTAGCATCCTATTTAGGTTCTTTATCTATAATTTTAAGCACTCTGTTATTAAACTATTTTGAATAAAACAGTTCAATGACACCTTGGATTATGTTACATGGACATGATTGTATCCCAACTGATCTCTTGAAATTGTTTATACTCTTTATTCATCGAGTTATTTTGATCAAAATGACTTGATGACAAAAACAAATAATTAAAGAAGAAGAAAGATTTATATAACATATTGATACGAGTGTCATTGTATGTTTATATGATCTACTGAAAATATGTATACTCATTAACACTGATATTGAATTTTTTTGACTGTTTAATTAATTTGTTTGACAATCAAAAATGACTTGGATGCATTATTGCATCTCTACTAGTTTTCTAAAATTATTCATACGATTTATTTTTGATTTTAGACATTTTTAGTCGTTAAACTATTTAGGCCACATAGCTTGACAATAAAAAGGACGACTAAGATTCATTTCATACAGGCATTACTAGTTTCTTGAAATTATTTATAGTTGTTCTCGGGACTTTGTACAGCACGATCAATAGTGTAAATTTTTTGATCCACAATCTCTAATCTTTTCTTAGTCCATATCAGGAGCGGTCGTTGGATCAGATCAGTAAGAACAAATATATGGATCCTTGATCTGATCCAACGACCCTCTATATGTGGAACAGAAGGGATTATAAGGATTATGAACCAGAGTATCCTGTCTACGCGGCCAACCACTTTAGCCGTTAATCAAACACCTAAGGTTCGTAACCCAGCTATGGTACATGATATTTTTTTCCCTAATAGTGTGATAAACTATTTTTAATCGTCAAGTTATTTTACCCAAAATAGCTTAATGATAGTGCGGTAAACAAGTCAAGTTAAGCTTAGCTTAATGAAAGGCGGTAAGCTCTTTTTTCGGTGACGTCACGATACGCTGGTTGTTCTCCGCCTCCTCGTCACTGATTACATGTGCACCATCTAGATTTCCTTCCTCGTGAGTCGTGCCTGCATTTTCCAGCCAGCGTCACGTGCCTCGCTCCAGACCTTTCCTTCCCCTTTTCCGACCTCATTTTCCTCCGATTGCTTCCTCGAAGCTAACCGTACACTTTTATCCTTCCTGCTCCATCACACGTTATTATATAAGTATGAAGTACCCAGAATCTCCTCTCGATCGCCCCAATCGAATTCCACCTTCTTATTGATCGCCGTCATCAAACACCAGAGGTTCGATTGTATTGTATTTGCGCGATATATCGGTTGCAATTACTGGTCTACATGGGCAAGGTATCCGCGACGGCGATGCGGCCGGACCCGAGGCAAACGACGGCGGCGAAACTTCGGAAGGTGCGGCCGGTGAAGGTGGTGCACATCTCCAACCCCATGAGGGTGACGACGAGCGCCGCCAAGTTCCGCGGACTCGTGCAGAGGCTCACCGGCCGCCACTCCAACGTCGCCGACATGGTCTTCGACCACTCCTCCGTCTTCCTCGACGCCGAACTAGAGCTGCTGCAGCAGAGCTACGTGTCCTCCTCCCTGCCGCCCGATGCTTCATCGGGGGTAGACGACTACTACGGCGGCGCCACCGCGACGGACCCGTATGCGCTTGGGGTGCTGGATCGGCAGGCGCTGGGGGTTGGTGCCGCCGGTGGATTTTGGAGACAATTCGGCGCTTAAGATCATCAATGGATGTAATATATACGATCGATTTGGTGCGCAGATACTACGTGATTAATTAAACTGCCCTGTATATCAGTTGATCTCGATCCATATGTATTCTTGCCGCAGCATGTTGATAAAGTACTCTTTGAATTATGCACTGTGTCGTCGTCTCGTCGTCTTGTTTATTCATTAACGATGTTGTTCCCTTCAGAGACAAACTGCGGGGCTCACAGCATGGATTACAAACTGTGCAAACCCTGTTCCATCCAATTTTAAGTATAGCAAAAATTGACTAGAATTGATCCTTCACAGACTACAAATCTATATTTTTCCTGATTTTGCGTTAAATAAAGAGGGCATTACAAACAATTTGTTTTGCAAATGGATGAATTAATTCAAGATTATCTTTGATAGAAAATGAGATATCGATGCTGTTAGAGATAGATGAATAGTTTCAGAATTCCTTTTACATCTTTAACCCAGCTATGGTGGTGCAATCTGAATGTGGTCAGAATGTCAATATAAGACCACCAGATTGCACCACCAGATTGCAAGGCTAGAGTTAGGCTCTATCAATTTAAGACGAATTTGCCTCGCACACGGTCCTCATGGAATACGGGAATCATCTCCCAAGATACAACGACTTTATCTTGTAATAGCAGCACTGCAAATCATAAGACCTCCGAACCGAAAAGCTTCTCGAACTCTCTAATGCATGTAGGAATGCAATGTTTACTTTGTTTA
>JBBPFP010000032.1:5734749-5749457 GCA_037974795.1 Kaempferia galanga
CAACATTTCTTGATAGCAACTTTGTCTTCCCATGAATCTATATGGTTTGAGGAACGCGGCTTCCTGCGATCGCATTGAGGGAAATTTCAGCATCCTCGACGTGGTCTTATTCATCAAACTCTTCTAATCCCTCAAGCCAGAAAAGATGTTTGCAATGGTGACCGAAAGTGTAAAGTTCATCACAATTAAAATAAAGGCCCTTAGCATATCATTCTTCCATTTCCTCCCGATTTAATCGTTTGATACATGGTTGCTTCGATGGCTAGAGGGGGTGCATCGCGATTGTTTAGGCGTTCATAAAGACGAGTAAAACTCATAACCGATGTGAGATCTTTTGGATGGTAACGCTCGACTTCCACAGCGATGTGATCTTGGAGGCCACTAATGAATGTTTGAACTTCTTGTTCAGATGTTAAGGAACTCACTCATGATACCAATTGTTCGAACTTTCGCTGGTAGTCTTCCACAGATCCTGATTGTTTAAGTTTAGCAAGCTCGCCCAATTTATTGCTGCAAATAGGTGGCCCAAACCTCAAATTACATTGATCTTTAAATCCTCCCATTGAATATGAGGTCGATGGTGTTATAGTCTGATGAATCATAATTGATCATCTCCCTCAAAATGGAATGAGGCTAGACCAACCTTTTCTTCCTCAGAAGTGCATTGATGGCGAAAAAAATTGTCACATCGATTGAGCCATCCCAAAGGATCCAACTAACCATCATAACATGGGAAATCCAGTTTCGAATACAGTGGTATATATGAGGATCCCTTCTCATGGCCACGATACCCTCTCGAGTAGTGTCCTTGTGGATCAGGATGGTTGTTGCACTCTTCACCTAGATGGTTGTTGTGAGAATGTAGCTTAGAGAAGCCTTTGGACAATTCCTCTAGTTGAGCATAGATGAGTTGCTGCCATTTTTAGAAGCTTTGTCCTCCCAATAAATTTTGAGAAAAACATCAAAGCATTGTTGAAGTGCTTACGAGTCAACCATTATGATGAGCTCTATTACCAATTTGTTATGACCCTTAGATATGGATTGCGATTTACCAGCTAATCAATGGAATCAGTCTTTGTCTTCTTGGTTTTACGACTTTGACGGCCTATGATGGTAGGGATAATTTGAGGCTCATTGGGATTAGAGAACCTCTCGATCTACAGGATTTGATTTCTTCTTTTAAACTCGGTTGTAATTTTTATTGTATTATTTCAGCCATTTAAATACAACTACTGACTGAATAAGAAAGGTTTTATTCTTACTAAAAATAAAGATATTAGCCTCAATTTTATGAAAATAAAAGATATTCAACTTAAATAAAAATTAATTACTATACCTGAATCAATTCTCTTGATATGCACCCCTCTTTCTAAATGTGGCATGCATGTATCTCTTGTATTTGATGGGTTCCAGATTCTCTTTCGTTGCCCACAGTATGAGACCGGAAGATCCACTGATAATGCTTCATAAAAGATTTAATACTTGCAAATGTATCTCAAGTATCATGACCCTTCAAACTCATCACTTCTATAAAAAAAAGTTGGCATTGTTTGCGCATATAAAAGATAAGGATTTGGACCTGCGCATCAAGTTGCCTTAACAAGGGAAACCTCTTCTCGCATACTGGGATCACTATCATCAAAAGCTCGAACAAACAAGGGAAGTACGTGAGGTATCAAGTCCTGTTGGCTGACTTGGAAAAGTGCATTCAGCGTGAGGCAATGTTTTGTAACTGCAAAGTACATAAAAGCAGACTGATACACGAATCATATAGCAGAATAGCAATAAAGGACAACCCAGTGCACGAATCTCCCCCAGGGAAGGATCCATGGTACTCATAATAGCAGAATAGCAATAACACGTCAAAAAATCAGCAATTACCATGCTCTATAGAGATTCTAATTAAAGGAAACTACATAACAAAAATCTGCAATGTTCTTGTCCAGAAGCCTTTAATTATTGCATAGAAAAAAATGAATATGCCAAATATTTTAATCAACTGCCAAAGTAAAAGGCAACTTTAAAGGAGCCTTTGTATTACTCCAGATAATTACTTTATGACCTTATTACTAGTTATTGTTACAATGTACTGATAGGATCCTAAAAGGAGATTGATTCAAATTAACCTTCAATTGCTCATTCAATTTAGAAAGACCTTCCCTTATTTTCTCTACAAAGTGTTATTTTCAACTAATTTTCTTTAAAATTAGCAACCTCTTGTATGTGTATAAACACCCATGGATCTTTAAGTTAATTAGTGAAATAATATAGAATTTGGCATCTGAAGGTAGATTCCCTCAAAGTGTAATAATTCCCATTCCTCTCCATTTATTGGCATTCTCCCCTTAGATAGTGCTTGGGGTCTTATCATGTATATACTGAGTTTTATAATGTATGTTTGAACAGCATGCTGCCATTCTTCTCTCCCCGTGCTATCACTAATTGTGTCAATGAATACAAGATTTCTCTAGTTGACCTTGCAGGCACAAAGTTGTATTGTCATACAGAAATACAAATCTAAGTTAGTGTATGGCTTCTGGTCAATCACCCTCTTCATAAAATCCAAGAGTAACTCAAAATTAATTCTAAGAACATCTGCGAGTAGCTAATTAGTTATTTCCTAATAATTCAAAGTTAGAACAATTTTGCACATTCAAATATTCTTATACATTGATTGCTAGAAAGCTTCCCATCAGGTGAACAAAAATTTATATCAAAAGGATAAATTTAAATTTATAATTAGAATAGAGATTATCATGTTGCTTGGTAAAGTATATTCACCAGAAGGGTAAGCCTACTGAGAAAACAAGAGCCCTTCAAATGGTACTAGGAAAATTTTGGAAGAATACAACAACAACAAAGTCTTATCCCACTAGGTGGGGTCGGCTAATTTTTTTTTTGGAAGAATAATAATAATAAAAGATAGAAAAACATACCAGCTCAATAACACAGATTGTAGAAATACATAAATAAACACTGAATATATAACTTCACCAAAATTAGTCAAATTACTAATGAAAATCTATTCTTACGTAATAAATTGAACAAATAACTTGCTTGTAATGTTTGTTGTAAGCTAGGGAACTGTGAAAAGAAAAAGGCTAATAACAAGAATTTGTGCACATTTTACCTGGGACTCGGCCATTTTACCTGGGACTCGGCCATTTTAAGAATCATAGGAAGAAACATTGGTTGTATTACCATATTCCGCAGCTCAGCACAAAAGAGAAATTATTTAAAAAGTAGGCAATAGAGTAACTGTCCATAAACATAGTCTCCATTAACATTATAATCATCCTACTAGGGGAGGGGTAATATTCATAGTTCACAAAATATTATGGTTGGTCCCATCAAACCTAGGAACCTAGAGTTGAAATAATCAGATACCTCTCTGAAATACTAGGGTAAGTCTTCATGTATTAAACTTAACTGCCCGTAAACATAAAGTCTCAGATTTGGCTCTGAAATACAAGGGTAAGTCTTCATAGACTAAACTTCAACATCGCCCCATTGTTGGCGCCTCATTCTTCAGTTTGAGGCCAGCTGGTGAAAAACATAGATCAGGCTCATTTTTCAACTATCTCATCAGCCATCAACATAATTGGAGGGGTTAATTGCTAAATCCTCAGTTCATAGCCTATTTAAACCTCCAACTATTTTATTCCTCATTCATTTACTATTAAATATTAACATAAAATCTTCAAATATGATAATTTTATCAAACCCAATTACCATATAGTAAATGATACTCAGGTAGTTAGGTTTAATATCCACTTCATATTTAGTTATGACCTTAAAACAAAAAAATATACTAAATCAAAGTATCTTTGATAACATGGCAAACGAGTTAGAATCAGATTTTGAGAAGATATGTAAATATTTAACTGTAATTGGACAATAGAACTAATAAAGGGATAGAATTGTTAAAGTTTAAATAGGTTAGGATTGATTTGTTAGAAAAAATGAAGAGAGGGAATAGATTTGTTAGAAGTGCAAAGGTTAGGATATATTTTATAGTTAACCCGAAGTAAAAGTATCACAAAAATTCATGCCCAAAGAAATCAATTATGTTTTCTCTGATATCATGTTAAGATCTGAGCAGTTTAAAGTTTAAACTAACCCAAAATAGTTAACCATTTAAACAAGTACCGTCCACACAAACTAGAAATGTGGAACCAAGTAGCTAAGAAAAGATTAATAAGATGCCCAATTTTGTCAGAAAATACAAAAGCTAGTAATGCAATTACAAGTTCTAAGGATTTCAAATCCGATACTAAGATTTTCAGTGCCTTACCACAGAATAAACCTTTCTAGTTGAAACTTAAGCTTCATGAGAAATAAACAAAAATTTCTCAGCTATATCAGTTCAAACTTTTATCTGAATTGCATTTAGCAGTAACATAATCTAAGGGCCAAAAGTCTTGAGCTAAATATGAAAGTTTCTTCCACTAATTCAAGCTCAAAATTTTGAGTTTGAGCCATTTAGCAAAACTAAATAAGGAGAGTATAATCATATTGCAGTTTATATCTTCTGTCTCAAACATGTTAGTTTTACAGACGAATTGAAAGTGTACATAATATAATCAGGAGACCTCATTTAACAATTTAAAATGCTATAAAGGTAAGGCATATCTTGACACATAGTTCATATATATAGCCTCCCATAATATAGAAATAAGTGTATTACCAACAAATTACCATTTCCCAGCCTAACGGGCTAAAGTTTGCAAAAATTACCAACTAGGACACATAGCACCTAAAAGAGTGTTGAAATATGTGTACTAAACCAGATATGCACCCACATGACCTGTCCTCAGAAATTCCAAACCAAAGAATTTCAAGTCAATGGTAAGATTAAGAAATACAATAAAACATACAGTCAACTAATACATACAATTTCAGACAGAAAAGAGAATTATGGTTCAGACCTTGTAGCTCAAAACACGAGAGTCAAAATCTTTCCACATATCAAATAAAGCTTTAGAAATTCTGACTTCTGCATATTATCTCTTTCCTGTAAATGCACAATTAACAATTAATATTATTCCAGCCCCTATGAACTCATTCCTGTTTCCTAATATCCAGATAATTAGGTTATCTATATGTAAAAGAATGAAAGAAAAACATCGCACAAGCATGTGATCCAGGAAAGAGTGTTTGAAGCATAGCAGCATTAGACAATATCTATCAACTGGAAAGTCACATATCACGGACAAACAAATTTAACTGCAAGAATGAAATGCGAGTGCAAGCAAATGTGGAGAGAAATGGCAAAGAGAAATATCCAATAAATGGAATCTTTACAGTTGTTCGTCCCTACTAAAACCAGGTTTAGTAAGGAAAATTATATTTTATGCAAGTACATTTCTCAACTAACTACATATCTCAGGATGACATCCAGATCCAACTGGGCAACAAGGTTAAAAATGTCTAAATACTTCACTTCTATAAGTTATTGACAGGCCAATTACATTTTACTGACATCGTATAAAACCTAATAACCTAATGAATTTGTCTCCTCTATATTCTTTCAATTGATAAGGTATTAGATTGTTTAAAACATTTATACTGTAAGAAACAAAAGAAGAGTAGAAGATAACCAGTACTTCTGTTCATATTTTCTATATTTGTCAAATAATTAAAAACCCAAATTCAAGCACAGAGCCAAGCTATCGTGCAAGGTTTGAGAAATTTCAGGAAGTTTATTAATGTTATATCAAGGAAATTATAGCATTTACAACAAAAGCTGATGCTACCTGATTGTTTGTTCTATAAATGCCACCAAGAAGCAAGTATCAATCACCAGCAGATTCTCAAATCTGATATCAAGTTAATTCCCATTCTCAAATAAGAATAATAAGTGTATTTTAGGTTTTTCAGTGACATTGGTATAGATACAAATAATAGAACTAAATCACATAAGTTGAGATGATTTTTTTGCTTCCTCAATGTAGCAACTATGACAAATACAAAAATAGCTACAAGGCATCCCCTTCGTTAGACATACTATTAAACATTATACCACGTCTTCATTGGTTCAGTCACTGCCATTTGCTTGTATAAACATGGTTAGAAATTACATGCCATGCTAGGCAGCATGGCGCAAATTTCATAAAATTATTAAAACCCAATACCATTGACACGAGTATCTTTTTATATGTTGCTAGAGTATCAAGAATATAGTACTATGTCAATAGTCAACATGCTTCAAAGCATGTCGAGATGAATTCCTAGCCACACAAAATGAAACAGCAAAATTTTGATTCATTCGAGTATCTATTTGAGATAATCATATTCTTGGAAGTACAAAATCCAAGTGAAAAGGATTAAAGAAGTCACATCTGAATTTCTCTCAGCACACTTCCCCAATTGGCATGATATGGTTCAATACAACAACAACCAAGTTTTTATTCCACTAAATAAGATTGTTATATGAATTCTCCAATGGCGCGATCCTCTATTATATCCTCATCTATAATTAAATGAATTTTATTTTATTTTATTATTATTAACCAAGTCTTCTTTGGTGTCCCTCTTCCTTGATTTATGTTCGTATTTGTCATGATCTCACATTACCCAACTTGAACATTTATTGGTCATCTAAGTACATGTTCATATCATCTTAAATGTGTTTCTCAGTATTTTTCCTCAATGGGCATAATTTAACTTTTTTTTCTAATGTTCTCATTTCTTATCTTACAATTATTGTATGTCTGCACATCCACTTTATCATCCTCATCTCTAGAACTGTCATCTTATTCTCGTGTACTTCATTCATAATTCAACATTCAACTTCATATAACATAGCAAATCTAACTATCGCCTTGTAAAACTTCCCTTGAAGAATTTATGGTATCTTACGATCTCAAAGACACCTCATGTCCTTCTCCATTTCAAGAATTGTATGTAAAATATCTCAATCAATTCCTCCATCCTTTCGCAAAAATTTTGAACACTAAATTTGTCATAGGCTAGAACTCTGAACTCAAACAGAGGAAGATTTGAGGGAGTACAACATCAACCAAGCCTTATCCCATTAGGTGGGGTCATCTATAATGATAAAGATTTTAGGAAGTAATCAAGAAACGAATCACACTTTCATTCAAGTATGAGAAACCAAGAAAAAAACTGGCTCACAGTTTCAGTGTCTTCAAAGTCAACTATTATTTGTTTTTGCTGCAAGCACTCTACTGCAGAGAACAACTATCATATAAATCTAGATTTCCCATGATATGACCAAAGAATGGCTGAGGTTCCATCATCTAACAAACATATATTTAGAAGATTAAAAGTTGCTCTTTCCAGTAAATTGTTATGCTTTGATAGTAAGTTTCCTACTTACTGATTCTTCTAAATAACACAAATTTTTGCAGATTGGAACTGCAGAATTGTACTTTTTTATATCACTTCAGTTAGAGTTCATGGCCCATGAAAGGTATAAATTGAAATGAATGAAATGTTTTTCCTTTCTGAATTTGGTCTTTCTTTTTAAAGATTATATCCACAAGAATGAATTTATGGTAAATCTCTAATGGATTAAAGCAGCATCTAGTTTATGCACTCAGACACATGCAAGCTCTTACAATTCAATACACAGTGAATAATATAAGGATGTTGGGAGATAACAACAATAGGGTGCTAAAGAAACAGTGGAAAAAATAAGACATTGGGGAGATAACAATAATAAGATCAAGGAAATAGATTATACTAAAAATGATAATCCCCACAAGTATTCAAAACAATACAAAATCAATACTATGCACAACAACAACAAAAAAATCTTATCCCACTAGGTGGAGTCGGCTATATGGATTCTTTTACACCATTAAGCTTTATCTCTTACTATATCATCATCTATACTTAAATAAATTTTATCTTATTTTATTGTTGCTAACCAAGTCTTTTTTGGTATCCCCTTCCTCGTTTGATATGCATGTTTGTCATAGTTTCGCATCGCCTGACTGAAGTATTTAATACTCATTTACGTACATGCCCGTACCATCTTAAACGTGTCTCTCGGAGTTTTTTCTCAATAAAATCAATAATATGCACAAGTTAAAATAAAACTATTTTTTCTTTGCAATGTATGTATGTATTCAAAAGAGAAGGGATTGGAAAGAGTTAGAGAGGGAAATACCTCTGGAGATATAGCTCAATGAACAAGACATGCTTGATTGCCGAGGAACTCCAAGGTTTCAGCAATCTGAAGCATCCTATGTTTGACCACTAAAAGTCCCATTTCCTATACAAGTTTGAAAAGATACAAAGTTTAAGATGATAAATAATCAAACAGACCAATATGGGTTCCTATAGATCTAGAATTACTTCCCTACAGAACTAGAGATAAATATGGGGCTCCATTGAGATGACTAGTTTGGTAATAACAGCCAACTATATGACGAGACTCGGATCAAGTTGATGTGCATAAGATGAAAAAACTTACAGAAAGGAACCAGAGGAATGAATTCCAGTTCAAAAAAATGTATTAAATAATCACCGTAAAAAAAGTGTACTGCTGATAAAAAAGTCTTGACTAAAAGTTTTGGTGATAATACTTTTATTACTAGATTTCATGTCAAAATTCTGTGGTTAGTATTAGTTGATTGCCCCAAAATGTAAAATTAGTGACAAATTTTCTCGTTATCAATTTATTTTATAGCATCAACACTAAATGATACGATAGTGAAAAAAAAATTGTTACCACATATATAATCATTATCCTCAACTTTGTCATTGATAATCCTTTTAGTTATAACTTAAAACTGTTTAATATTAGTTGTGGCTAAACTACCCTTTTTTGTAGAATCAGACTCAGCTCTTATATTGTGTAGCATAAGGTGAATTAGCTGACAGAAACACAACTTTTTGTAGTGTTAACCCTTTTGCATTGTGTGGTATCAGGTGAAGTAGCTCATTGAAACAAATATTTTTGGTGTCTGCTCCTTTGTATTGTACAGTAGAAGGTCAAGTGGCTCACAGAAACACTGTAAGTTACACACAATATACCAAATGAGAGAGTACTATGCTCTCCCTTCATTAATTTACGACTCTTCGTGTGAGACAAAACATGGTGTTACAATTTTTTCCACTAAGGGTTTAACATCCCTTCCAACTTTAAGTCACAATGTGAGACTGATGATAGCTCTTGCAATCCAACAAAAATCCCTATCTGACCACCTAATCATGTCTAGGAGTAGGCTCACTAATCATGTCCTTCATTCCAAAATGGGCCAAACTTCCAAGAAAAAAGAATTTACCCATGCGTTAGCCAAAACCAATAGTAGTTTCTTCATCTAATCTTATAAATCCTCTTAACTAGTTCACAACTTACCCATGAGATCAATCAATGTCACATGTTCAGTGACATTTCATAATTTAAATAGTTAATTATCTGAAACTACAAAAAAGCTTGTCGGTGTTTAGAAAAGCACCAACTTGAGGATCAAGGAATTGCTCTATCAAATTGAATGCCACCTGTAGGCCACACATTCTTGACTTACATGAGCCAAACTCAGAGGTCACAGGATATGACAAACCAAGTACCGAGACGGACAGCCACCTCTCTAATAACTTGATGGTCACACATTACATATTCCTATACACAAAATAAGTAATAGAAAGTAGAAACCATATAAACTATAGAAGATACATAGAAGCATAATCAAACATCTAAAACATTGCAGGAAAGAAAATCAAAATGAAATAAAGAATATATATAACAATAACAACAATCAAGTCTTATCCCACTAGGTGGGGTCAGAAAGCAAAAAAAAAAAAAAGAGGAGGGTTGCGTTAGGTTACCGGTGAGTGTTGAACTATGGAAAATGTTCAAAGCAAAAAAAAAAAATAGATATTAAAAAAATTAGAAAATAGAAAATCCAACATTCCAAATGAACGAATTCAAATGTTAAAAATATCTTTCTGATTCTCCAAAAATAAGTGGCAAAGGGATTGATTAAGAAATATTTTTTTGTTCTTATAAGATTATAAGATTGCGAATTGCATATGTTTGGTAAAATGAATAATCTTACCCTTTGATTATAAATGGAAAGTGTCCAATTGGATCATGAAAACGTGACTGAATTAGTCTTACATACTCTTCGATACAGGCTGGAATAATGGAGGATCCAATTAATTGGAAACCACATGTACAGTTCTAGAGTAACACAAGAGTGACTTATCTATCAACTTTTCCACTATCACCCTGAAAATCCATATCCAAATATCCCACATGTACAGTTATCTCTAGGTCTTCCAGTCAAAACAATGTTAATGGAGACGTATAGGTGGGGATTGCAATTTTATGTGAATTTCTAATTTTTCACTCAATGATGAAATTTTGATTTTTTTTTTTTAGGATCGACGAATGTAATGATATTTCTGGTCCAATTTCTGCCTTTTCTTCTTCCTCTGAATCAATCTTTTTCTTTGAATAATATAATGGTCAGCTCCTATTATTACTAATGATACACTTCAGATCCTAAATGCAAAAATATAAGAGGGGGGATCCTTCCTATCCATCAAAACAAATGAGATTGTTGTTAATAAAGTACATTAAAAAAAAATTAAAAACTAAATTGACCAAATTTTCCTGATGCAGAGACAATCAGGAAAGGTGCATAAGTAAATATATAACCTATAGAAAAGTGGGCTAATCCAACCAATCTTGCTTGCATAATGGAAAGAGCTACTAGCTTCTCTCTCTGTCATATCAAATTAGCCAAAGGTGTCCATTCATGAGCCCATGCTAATACAAGAATAAACCCTGTGTATTGATTATTTATAGCCATATATGGATCTTATCCCACTATCGAACTTCATGTAAGACTACATCAACAATATTACTTTGGTAGTTGATCATCAAATCAGTTTCATTTTCATATCAAGTAGAGTTTTCACTGGTCTCCTTTTTCTTTGTATACTAACAACCCTGATAGATACATGTTGTCTACTGTGGAATTACCATAGAAAGTATCTCAAAAATGCAGTTATCATTTTCAGCTTGTTTCCTTGCATTATTTGTCTATTTCTGTGTAGCACATAGTAGGTTAAACATATTGTGAACTTGAGGAAATAAATGCCCATGATTGCTGATAATAAAGCAAACGTGTCTCAAACTAAATGGTGATCCCATTAGTAATACTCTCACAAAAAGATTTGATTGCAACACAGAAGCAAGTAAATATAGCCATGTTATATGGACTTTGTAATGGATAAAAACATAAATTATTATTCATATACTTCTGTAAATAGAACTGGAAATTACACATCAATTTGGTGTGAAAAACATAAATTTCTAAGAGAACAAATTACAATAGAGCAAAGTGGTAATCACCAAGAGAGTATATCTCTGAAGGCGTTGCATCAACAAATTACGTTAAAATACAACACAATAAGGAAAGTTGATAGACAAGGGAAAAGGAGAGTAAAACCCATGATATTTGCCTGGTAATTTGAGAATAATCCAAAGAAAACTAACTGTAAGGATAAAGAAGAAAAAAACCGTGTATGGTGGAAAAAAAGGATCAAAGAATTTATTCAAGTTGATAGGAAGGTAAAATCGCAACCCTGGAAAGCAGTGTTGGTTCCTCATCGGAATACCTGGTCATCATCCCCTCAAAGAAATGAGGCAGTTGGTCTATCACTGGAATAGAACAGCATTGCACTTCAATTGTTATTCAGAATAAATTCCTTACACAAGGCGCCGCTCTATTCATATCAGCAGCTAGATTTTGATCTATATCCGATACTGTGAGAAGGATTAAATTTGTCAGAACAATATGTGAATCAGTTAATGCAAAACATCCAAGATCCCTTCGAATGAAGGGGGGAAACACCTAACGGATTACACTCCTACCGTGCAGATTACCATCCCTAGAATTCAGTTAATCAAATGAGAAAACTAAAAATCTTCAATAAGAAAATCCATACCATGCCTTTGAATTCATTAGGGACGCGGGAAATGTTGTCCAGCTGGCCAAGGGCGTTAGCGACTGATGCAAAGATCGGCTCAGTTACCATGGCGATCGCGTTCTTACTCTCGTCGAGGGCCTGGACGACGTGGAGGACTCCGGGGTGACGGATTCGAACAAGCCGGGCAGCATCTGCGCGGACGAGGTCGAGGAACGAGTCCTCGGCGGCCTTGGACAGGCCCGCGCGGGAGCGAGTCTCGGAGAGGGCTCGCTTGTCGAGGAGCCGGACGGTAAAGAGCGGAGGGGGCGGAGGCGCGAGGGCGGGCGGAGAAGAGGTTCCAGACGAGACAAAGGCCACCGGAGCCGGCCTGGTCGAGGAGATCGTAGTCCTGCAGCGGCCGCGGTCCGGTCACTCGTTGCACAGTGGTATGAACGGTCTTCTCGATCACGGCGCCGGCCTTGGCCAGCGCCTGAGTCAGTGTCTAAAGACATCCTTGCTCCTCCCCCCTTTTCCCCCGGTGCAAATCCAGTATTTTTGATGATTCTGCAAATGTAGGAGCGATATGTTGGAGGATTTGAACAGAGAATGAGGAAGAAGAAGAAGAAGAAGAGCACCGACGGCGGTGGCGGTTGCGTGGCCCTTGGTTTTATCGGACGACGGCGAAGAGACGACTCGCACCCTTAGCGACTATGGTCGTGCTCTAAATCGCTACTCATGGCCGTTGTTGGGCTATGGAATTCGTGGCTCGGTGCCAGGCGGATTCTCATCCATCTAATTTTTATGGATTATTTATGGTTCATAGAATATGAATGATTCAGATTAAAAAAAATTAATATATATATTTTTTATCTGATCTAACGGTCCATATTTTATGTCTTTAGAGTGGTCTAAAAAAAATAGACTAGAAGATCATGACTGATCCACTAGCGTTCCTTATCTGGCAGTCTTGTCGACTAGGAATAGATTATAATAGAGTATAAATTGAGTCGGGTGTGAAGTTCCCTGTTGATTAACTCAATCTCACTATTAAATTTGTTACTATTGTTTGATAAGAATTATATGGAGATTAATTAAATATTAAACAACTCATTAAATTAAAAATGTCTCAACAGCATCTAAATAAATTAAATTCAAGTCAAACTTAATCCAAACTCAATCTCCAAAAAAAAAAAAAAAAACTAAATTTGAATAATTATTTGAACGATTGGATTCATTTTACATTCAACTCGGATGAATTTGACTTAATGTATTTCACACGATGGAGAATTATATTCAACTCCCATTTTTTTTTTGTCAATAAAAAATACAATTAAAAAATATATTTTACGTAATGGGCTCCAATCCCATTAATGTTTTTGAACCCAATAAAGGCCCAAAAGCAAGACGTGTTTGATCGATTCAATTCTGCACCGCGTGGACGTACTTAAATTGTCTAATCACCACCTTGCACAAGCAATCCAAGATATTATACGTCAGACAGTTAGATATCCATAATAAACGACCTGCCCAAGATATCGACCTAATCGAGACAGATAGATACGCATAAACAATTGTCTGATCATAATGGATGCATCTCCGATGTGGGGCCCCATGTTTCTGGACAGCAGGGCTCATTCAACGAGTGTGCGTTAATTTCACCATGAGAAAATTCAGCAGGCAAAATTAGACCGGGTTGATTGGGCCCGAACTGTGTTCTCGTTCTGATTTAAAACCGATTAAATTGGCTCGAAGAAGTAGAATAAAACAAGTTGTGGCGTTTTTTTATTAATTTTCTTTTTCTTTTTAGGGGAAACTGATTGACATTTTTATTTGCGCCGTGAAGGGAAGCAATCGAAATCAAGCGAGTCGTTGTCGTTAGAGCAGCGGCCTACTTGATGAAGTCGACCGGTGACCAACCATGGCTTCTCCTCGCTAAGGAAAAGAAAGAAAAGATTCCTCTTTCGTTTTCTATGTATCGTTTTCTTTAGTTTATTTTATTTTGTTTTTTTGGAAAGAATAATAAAATTACTATGATTCCGCCCAGAATATGATAGCAGTGGCACGTTAGATCTCTTCGAAGGCAATTAGTTTTATTTTGTCGATCTTCAAGTCTCCACTAAACCCCTTTTATATGACCTTTCGTCTTTTCTTTCTCCATTTGTTGGAAGTTGATCTATTATCGATTAATTAATTTCTCACCTCCATTAACCAACTAAATTAAACTCAATCACAAATAAAAATATTGTAATTATTGATTTCCTAATTTTAAATTGAATTCCGACTATAACTTTAACCCTAAATACAACTTCTTGTTCATTGGTTGGAGCTCCCAAGTAAATCTATTAGTCGTCTCAACCACTAGCCTATTGGATCCCATTCCAGTAGACCGGATTGTTGATTACAATAATGTTAATGATCTAGTCTAACGTAAATTTAGTTATATGTACACTACTTCTTTCAAACCTCACAGTTCACTATGAAATTTTACCATCTCAGTTTGGCTTTATCTTAATTAAGGTTATT
Organism: Kaempferia galanga; assembly: GCA_037974795.1. NCBI lineage: Eukaryota > Viridiplantae > Streptophyta > Magnoliopsida > Zingiberales > Zingiberaceae > Kaempferia > Kaempferia galanga. The sequence goes on from JBBPFP010000032.1 coordinate 5,749,165, forward strand.
GATACTATCTGAAATCAAGCTAATAACATTAAAAAATATAAAAACGATGATACGACCGACAAGTAGATCGAGAGGTGACCATTTAGGCACATGGCGCCTTATCTACTTGGCACCTGTATGCACTTGTACAAACAAACACAACGTTAGAAACCGGGCTAGAGAAGAGGTCCCGGCTCTGGTACTCCGATACTCAGTGAGTGGGGTTATCGAGGAGGATAATAATCACTGACAACGAACAGTAGATATTCGTATATCTATGGGTAAATGTACCTGCAATAGAGACCAAAGAACCC
>JBBPFP010000032.1:5767470-5783985 GCA_037974795.1 Kaempferia galanga
AGGCTCTAACACCTGGCCACATCGAATGTGTCGTCTCCGTACACGTGTCAGAGATTTGCAGCGTGCTCCGTACGCGGCACTCTGTGATGTCTGACTCAGGAGGTCGGCTGATCATCCACTGCTTGAACTGGTGGAGCATGTCTGAAGAATCTGACTTGCCGAGCGACGCTTGTAGGCCATTTCGTCGCCTCCACAGGGAGGTCCGGCATGCTAACGTGCTGAGCCGACCCAACCGCTCTCGCGTTCAATCGGAATATACTCTGGATGTCTGCTTGTGGTCTGACCGTAGCCTCCGCAGGGGGGACTAGCTCTATACATGTGTTGACTAAGCTGGTTGAGTTGATCGCGGTGAGCATCCAATTAGCCGAGCGGAGCCTCCTGCCAGTCGATCACACCCTTTTGGCGGTTCGGGCGGCATGCTCTCGTCCGTCGGGTTGAGAGCTGCTTTATCCCTAAGTGTCGTGGCCTGAGTTGTCGTGCCTCTGGCCACGTGGCGCCGCGCTATCAGTCGCCATGTGATGTCTTACTGAAAGCCACGACCTCCTATACGTGACTCATCTATCCTTACCGGATAAGGATTATTGTAATGGTAGCTTTATATATTCGTTGATGTCGGTAATTTTCAGTACAATGATAATTAAACTTTGCAATATGCGGCCATCCTTGTGATGCAACTGATGAAGCAAATGATCCAGCAAACTGATGCAACTGCAGTAATTTAGTAGTCAAGTTGCAGATATTTTATTGCACGCATATAATTTTGATTTTGTTGCAAAGATGGATGACCTTAAAGATAAATATCGAGCAGAATATCTTTATTGCAGAGGCCACTAGAGGTGCCTCTCAAGGTTGTCAGTCATAGCTAGGTATGAATAATTTTGCTCCACTCATTCATCATTCAAGAAGCATTGGGGAGCACAAATGGATGGATCACTGGAAAAAGGTTCTTGACTCAAAATATGCTCTTTGTGAAGCTTTCATGTGTGCAAGTTGACTGCAGGAGGTAGCACAAAAAGAATACTTTTGTTCTTTGGAGTCCACCAATTGGGTGCTTGAGCTCTTGCCCTATGCTTTCTATATGCATGCTCATCAATCATCATTGTTAGGCAGTAATTAAGCAAATTCAACAATATACAGTTTCTTTGACACTGCATTGCTATGCATTCTTGGTACAAGTTTTATAAGGAGGACCAACTAGACAAAGTCTGACTAAGAATCGATTCTTCTCTATTTTCATATTGTAATCACACATAATTTAGTTGCACTTGAGAGAATCTAACCTTTCTTTTCTAGTCTAGTAAAGTAATTGGATGGTCAAGAACAGTTCCTGCCAAGAATGATAAGTATCATTGAAGCTTTAAGGTTCCTAAGGCAAAAAAGGAATCTGATACTTATTGCCTCCCCCAGTTCTGTTCAATCTATTTGTGAGGAAGTTACCTGGAAGAAAGAAGTCTCCCAAGCAATCAAATCCATGAAGCAAGTAGATCTCTCCCTCACTCACTTCTACCATCCAATTTTTTGATCCACAAAATATCTATTCTGCTCTGACCAGTAGTGTCCTATAGTAAGTCACAGTGTTGCATTGGTCAAGGTTATAATTTCACTGTGATGATGATGAACAATGGCATTAAGGTTAGAAAATCTTCTGATTCCTCAGGATGTCATGATTGGATGGTAAACTAAAGCACAAAGCTTGATGGAATGTGAAAAGCAAATTTGAGCTCAGAGCTTTTTTAAAAGACAAAGTGATTGATTGGTAAAGCAAGCATACTGCAAATGGAATACCAAACTATTTAGGCTTACCTTTTAAAATGATGTGACAGCTGTGGTGAATATCAACTCTGATAAACAAATATGGAGTCAACTAATCATGAAATTTTATAAATCTTAGTTTCTTTAGGACATGCACACTTCACCATTAATAAAATGTCAAAAGTCAGTAATATAAACTCAGTGAGATTCAACAATCGTTTTTTAACATTAGCATAAACACGTCTGTATTAACTAAATCAGACTTCCATCTCCTTTAATATACTAATTATTAAGCAAAAGCAATACTTGTAGATTAAAAGGTTATATTAGTGGATATATGACTCATCTTAATTTAGATGAGGAACAAGATATAGTTCCCTGCATTAATCCTTTAGGACTATATCAGGCAACCATATTGAATTAGAGAAACCTGACCAATAAATAAAATATACACGATGCCAATATTTAATACATGATTGTGACAGACAATGACAGATTACAGAAAAAAAACAGCTAGTGGACGTCACTCCATAAAAGATATCTGGTCCCAAGATGATATATGCCATTGGGTGATGCACATGGAGATGAAGATATTCAAGTAGTGTTTTGCTACATTGTAATAATTTTTTTTTTGGTCAAATGGAGTGTCCATGCATGACAAGAACGCAGGAGAAGCAAAGAGACAAAGGCAAGGAGAAGTGGACTCCGGAAGCCCACAGAAGATGGTGAAAGCTTTGGTCCACTTGGAAAGAATATTTGTTGCGTACCAGAATTCATCAGGCCATTGATTGATAACAAAAAAACAGAAGCTATATTACAAGAGTCAAGAACAAGACTACAAGCAAAGTAAAGCATCAACTTGATCTCAGTGATATGATGTTTCTCAAGCAGTAATACTAAGTTAAGATTTGGCCATTAAGTTTCAAATAGCCGATGGGGATGCAAGAGGCCTTGATGCTTGATACTCTCAACAAGATCTTAGGATTATCTCCTATCTCACCATTTACAGATCAAGAAAACATTACACAGCAACTTCAATGAAGTCTGTTTGAGTATTTATGTTCTTTTTTCCTCCTTATTTTTCAATAGAGAATGGTGAAGGAAGCTATTGCTTCTCATTTTTGAACTTTTCGGGCATGTAACTTTTCTAATAATTAGTGGAATTACTTTCTTCATCTTGAGCAGAGCTGTTGATCCAACTGGATGAAAACAATCATATATGTGCAAATATACCATCAACTATATTGCCAATGCACTTATTGAAAAATATTATTCATTAGGATTATACAAAAACTACTACTAGTAGCCTTGGAGTGGACCTTGAATGATGCATTCAGCAATTGAAAGAATTATCATATGTCTCAAATCATGGGGAGAGAAGAGGCTGGTGAGAAACACTCTTTGACACGTGTTGAGCTGGAGTCCTTCAACTAGTTTTTCAGCTTAGACTTATTGTATGTGGTGTTTGTTCACAAGGCATCAGCGATTGAATACCACAGTGACAGTGTATTTCCTTCGTCTCCAAAGTGGTCAGCAAAGCACCCCTTGTGACTTCAATGAAGCATTATTTGTGACCAAGAGATCTCTTGACAAATGGGGAAGGGTTCTTCGGCGCAAGGTGATATATTGTAGTGTTGTAAAAGTGATTATGTTCATCTAGATGTCTCTCATAGTTCATCTTTAGATTATCTTCAGATTATGTAAAGAAAAATAAATCACAAGATTAACTTATAGTCGACTCTTAAGGTGATATATTACATGTACTATAGAGTTGAGTAGTAATTGATAAGTTGCAATTCTATTATATTTTGTCTTTTCAGATGGATCCTGTATTGATTTCAAATGTTCCAAACAAAAGTATGGTAATTGATTTGGTATGAAATCGGGGAGAATGAATGTTGGGACATGTGGAACCGGTGTGGCATCGGAGTTGACTCTTTGAAGACTTCGAAGGTGAAGTGCTCCGAGACCCGGGAACCTACGCACAAAAGAGGAGTTAGCCAAGGAAAAACATTACACTGAACCAGGGAAAGGTCCTAGCGTTGGTGCTCCGACGCTTAAGTTAGTAACTCAGTACCAACGAGGAGGATGAACAGTAGAAATGTAGAGCGTGTAGATGCGTCACATATATCTGTGATGTGCCTTGGATGGAGACCCCTATTTATAGTGTAAGTTTTTCTCCTTTCCACGCATATCAATACATTCTCTGCAAACCGTAAACTGTTCCGACACTTTGACACATTTTCTTAAGTGGGCATACCATTTTTGTACCTTGTCAGGCTTTACGAGTTTTCACTGTACAAAAAGTTACGAGGTATATCTTCTCGTACTTGATCCTCTGTCAACGGGTATGCTAGAAGACGAAAGAGGTAGGCGAGGCTAATGGGACAGGGGAGCTTCGGTTGTCCTCTCAATCATCCCGCTAGCCCGGGTGTCCTTATAATGCCTGATCGGGCCTCTGGCTCAATCGGGTTCAGCATGGTTCAGTCTTTATAAAAGTTTAGTTATTCTATGGGCTGCTCATCTGACTGAGTGTGATATTCACTCGAACACCTTAGTGATGAATGTTATTAACTCTTTGGTCCAAATTGTTCGATTGCTCTGTCGGGTTGCTCATTTAATTGTTCGAGTAAGAACTGAGCACAATCATTCACATTCTCGAAGACTGAATGCTGTTAAAATGCATGTGAGGGAATCCTTTAATCTTATATTAAAAAAATTAAAAAAATGAGGTCCTTAAACCAAACTTAACCAGTAGGAATTTCAATTAGATTAAATTATCTCTTAAGCTGTAATAAAGTATTTCCTCACTTCTAAAACTGTTATTGACGTTAAGGAGGAGTAGGATGTGAGAAGAGAATTTTCCACTTCAATCTCATATCCTAAAATAAAAACTCTTTAAAATAAAAGTATTCTAGTAATTTTTAAATTTTCAATGATATAAGAAAGAAATATAATGAGACCCTTTTAACCTTCTATTCATTTGAAAAAAAAATCTTTTTCAAAATACATAATTCAACTCAATCACATATTAAACTAACATTAAAACTTCCGCATAGTATTTTCCTGCTGTAGCAAAAAAATACATAAAAAACCTTTTTAGTAGGCCGGTCTTATACACTCTACAAAAGATAAATCACATAGGACATTAATCCTTTACATGGAAAAAATATTATGTGGCTCGTACTGTATCAAAGCACAGGTGAATATATATAAGGCTAAAATCAAAAGTTCAGAAAATTGAAGAATGAAAATAACAATTATTTATAAAATCCAAAATGTGAAATATAATAGTAAATGACAATTGTCGCGTTGTTAAAGTGATAATAATTGTATTATTTTATATACGTATATATTGCATAATACTGGTGTTACACCAGTTATATCTAAAATTGCAGTCACATGCATAATAGATAATATGATGGTTCACCTTTTCACTTACAGTTGTATAATTAACGTGCAAGAGAATCTAGAGCTAATTCTTCTAAAAATAAATTTACTAAAATTTTGAAATTGAAGATAAGGGAATTGACAGATTTATTCACCTGGCTTCTATTGTAGTAGAGGTAAGAAGTTAAACTAGGTGCATGAATTAAATTATTAAAATAATTATTATTTTTTATTTAATTGTTTATTTTTAATTTTTAAAAACTTATTTAATATTAAAGTTAGGTATACGTGTCAAATGTCTACTTTCGTGTATGTTATAATTTTTGACTTGAGTATTAAAATAAGACACTATTTAATTTGAATAGAAACCCATTTAGAGATCTACATTTCTTTGGTGAAACTCATAATAACCTAGTTTCAAGTCTAAAAAATATCGTTTAAAAATTTTTCAAGTCTACCAATGAGTTTCGATCAAAATCTATTGATGGACTTAGGAGAGTTCTAATCAAACCCATTCTAAGCGTTATAGGTTTTTAAAGTGCCTCAGAATCTATATATCCCTAAAGATATCAACTTCAATTCATTAACAATAGTGATTAAAAAGTTGTCCAAGTTTGACTTTAAAATAATTAACATATATGCATAACTTAATTTAGATATGCCAGAATGAGACGTAAATAAATAAATATCTTCATTGTATTACTCTATTCAATTATATGTGAACTTTTTAAAAATCTAAATTTCTTAGATCCATCAATTATTTTCGGTTACAATATATATTGATGAACTAGAGAGATTTGAGTGGACCTATTTTAACTCCCACATATTTTTGTAGTGCTCTGGAATTTAAATATGTCATTCTTTACTGTTGGATCATCGCTTAATATTATGGTATTGATTTTTAACTACAACGGTGCCAATGTAATTAAGTTGTCGTGCTAGCTTGTATGCATGCAAATGAGAGAGAAATTTTAATTTAATTAAACTTTTGGGCATTCTCAAATTTTGGCACGCTTGAGCAATCAGTTTAAAATCAAACTGACTAAACCAATTAAATTAAAATTGAACAAACTGATTTTTTTTTTCAAATCGATCAAAATTTTCAAAAAAAAGGAGCTAACTGGACAGGTAGAACATTGGTTAATTTAATTTTCAACTGAAATAATTGAATTTCGGTTAAACTATTATTATTATTATTTTTTAAATAACCATAATTATTTTAAAACTATTCTAACAATTAAACTAATTCGGTTAAATTATTTTAAATAACTGAATGGTTGAAGTCTCGAAAAACTATTTTAAAAATTTAAATAACTATTCTGAAAGTTAGTTAAAACGAAAATATCAATTTTATCAATTTAACTGAATTTTAATTTTTGAAATCAAAATTAAACTGATAAAATTGATATTTTATGAAAAAAAAATTAAATTTCAAAATTAATCGAATCAAACTTCATGTTCGATTCATTCAGTTTAATCGAATCGAACATAAATTCCAGGGGGTTTTTTTAGCAATTCCAAACTTTCGATGTGCCTTTGTAAATTATTCATGTCTATTTAAATTTATTTATTTAATTTTGTTTGATTGTGTGCATATTAAAAGAAGGTAAATATGCACCAATTTTCCATGTATGTACCTTTCGAATGGTAGAAAAGGGGTTTAAATTACAAATCAATTTACATGTGGCCAGGGGATCGATCCCGACCCCAATTTATTTATTATCCCAGCTCTTCATTTCACAAGACCTACCGGTCCGGAATCCAGACCGGTTCGAACCCTCTCTCCCCAAAACCCTAACTCGAAGGATCAGGGTTTAATTTCGTCAACCCACAGTCATCCTGCGCAGCGATCGCCCAGTTTCTTCCCATGGCTACACTGGCTGCTCTGAGAAACCAAAGTTCAAGGCGGCTTCTACGCTTCAGCTCCGTCTCACCTCTCCCAGCTTCATGCCTCCGCGCGGAGTCCCAATGTGTGCCCTGCCCCACCAGAGACACCGCGGAGGCGCTTTGGTGGAGGAGGTCTATGGCCACCTTCACACGAACGTAAGACTCGCAATGCCCCTTTTATTAGTTGAGCTTTTGCCTTTGAAACATGCCGATTTTTTTTTTTGTTTTTAGCGGAACGAAGGAGAAATCCTTCTTTTTGGCCACAATGAATGATCCATCGGTTAGTTCTTTTAGTAGGCTTTGTTTGCTTGAAACGCAGTACAGATAGCTTATTGACTATCTCATGATATGTTTTGCTGTATAATCATGAATTATCCATGTTGTCCAAGTTATCGGATTTAATTCTCCTGTTGCTTCAATGTCCTTTCTAGCTGGTTCCATCCAAAAGATTTTTATTACTTTAACCTTTTAAATTCGATGAGAATTTCTCGGTTTGCTGAGTAGTAGTAATAATTATAGAGTCAAGCAGCTCTTTTCCTAGTCAACCTATACTTCGACTTGCATAGCCATTTGACTGGATAGCCCTGACATTTGACCACACCAAATTTAGCGCTCTCTCTCTCTCTCTCTGTTTTGTTTTCTCTTCTCTACTTTACTGGTCATGTTACGGGGGATATTTTAGGATTTTACATCTCATATTATGCAACAAGGCAAATTTAGATTTTTGCCTATTGGCTATTCATCATAAATTCGCTACTTCCCTATCGAAGAAGATCCAATTGGTGTCCATCAGTTTTAACTAAGGTGTCATTCTGGTGTTGTTCTTTTTTATTTTTGTGCTTGTTGGATTCTTCAGTTATATTGCATTTCTAGTTTGGTTAAGTACCCCTTTTTTATTTGTGTTCATTCAAAGATTTGATACATTTTAATAATCTTTTGCATCACACTAATGATAGGAAGACACATAAGTGAAGAACTTTTAAGCAGTTTGGAGTTTAGATGTTAAGTTTTTTTCTTTCTTTTCTAGGAAACCTCATGTCAATGTTGGTACAATTGGTCATGTTGATCATGGGAAAACCACTCTCACAGCAGCAATTACAAAGGTTAGCTTGCCTTTAAGTTGCGAATTTTTTTATTTTATTTTGTTTTACTATCCAAAAGTTCATTTCTCTACATACTATTGTGGTTTTTATGGATTTCTGACTTAAAAAATTTAGTTTTAGTCATTCTTTGTTGTCATCACTTTTATAAGCTAAAGGCAAATAAGTTTTTATAACTGTTTACTTTAGTTTTTATGTACAGCTTTGTTCATTAATATTTGTTTTTCTTCTCTAGGTTCTTTCTGATGAGGGAAAAGCTAAAGCAGTTGCTTTTGATGAGATTGACAAAGCCCCTGAGGAGAAAGCTAGAGGAATTACCATTGCAACGGTTTGTTTTTTTTTTTAAATTTCTTTGATAATTCATTTTTTATTTTATATGCAGATAATTTTTTTGTTTTACAGGCACATGTAGAATATGAAACTGCAAAACGACATTATGCGCATGTTGATTGTCCTGGACATGCAGACTATGTTAAGGTAATACGGGAAATCATTATGTGTCTGCAAATTTTAAATTATCCGACATTAGGAAAGCCATACGCATGATGTACACACTCAGATCCTTTAAGTGCCTCCTACCAATTTGCATAGTCTTGTTGGAGAATTATTTAATTGCCAATTGTTATGGTTGAGTGACAATCAGCACACTTGATCTTCAATTTGCATAGTCTTCAATTATTTAATTGCCATTTGCATAGTCTTGTTGGAGAAACCATTTTATTTTTTATATCTTATCAAGTCTAAAATTTCATGGAAAAAACTTTTTTTTTGTGTGAAAAAGTCATGCCAAGAACCTGAAATTGTCTAACTTCATGTATCACTTCCGTTGGCAATTTAATATATTTTTCTTTAAAGTTAACTTTTAATCTCACATTTGGTAGTTCTGAAATTCCATTTATTAATTGCAAAAAATTGCTCAAAACTTTGCTTGAAATAAATATTCTATGAATCCTTATTTTTAAATCCATTGAAGGTCTTGTCACTTCATGCTCTCTTTCATGCTGCAACTATATTTTACAATGCTACGTTTGCTTTTCCTCTCAGTAGTCAACTACTTCAGCTTGCCTAATGTAAGCGTCATCTTCAACTTGTCTCTTCTCATGAGCATATTTAATATTTGTAGGAAAAACTGAAGTGCCTAATGTACTTACTATTTTGACTTATATTTTTGTTCAAAAATAGAATATGATCACTGGAGCTGCTCAGATGGATGGTGGTATTCTTGTTGTATCAGCACCTGATGGACCAATGCCTCAAACTAAGGAGCATATTCTTCTTGCTCGCCAAGTAATTTTGTTGTCATTCCATATTTGATTTTATTTTTCAGACACCATTTGGAGTATTTTTTTAATATTAATTCAATTCTTTCCTCATCATGTAGGTGGGTGTGCCATCACTTGTATGCTTTTTAAATAAGGTTGATGCTGTAGATGATCCTGAATTATTGGAGCTTGTAGAAATGGAGCTACGAGGTATGGTGTTGGTTGATGTGTTTCCTTGTAGAAATTTGATACTCTTTCCATTGTGCATGATGTTCTCTTTGTTTAATTCTAGAGCTCCTTAGTTTTTACAAGTTCCCTGGGGATGATATTCCTATCATTCGAGGCTCAGCATTGTCCGCTTTAGAAGGAAGAAATGAAGAAATAGGAAAGAATGCTATTTTAAAATTAATGGATGCAGTGGATTCATATATACCAGATCCAATACGTCAGCTTGACAAATCTTTCCTCATGCCAATTGAAGATGTATTTTCAATACAGGTTTATATCATGACTTGACTAATTACTCAAATTTACTTTTAATCCTTTGCATTAATTATTAAGGTGTTCTTGTTTTCAATTAGTCATATTGATTCGTATGATGTTCTATTAGAAGTTGTCGTTGCTGGTGAGTATTGTGAATAGATCCACCTCTTGATTATTATGGTTTTTCCATTATATCATCTCACACATGCAGCAGAATACTGGTTGATAACTTGGTTCTTGATTTTATGTTGAGAATTGTAGATGAACATCGGCTGCTCTTAATATACTTACATCATCATCACAGTTCAAATTGGAATTCCTTTGTAAAACACTATAAATATATTTTAATCTTTTAAATATTTTTTTCCTTCAAAATGTCCCTTACAAATCAATCTTTTCATGACATGCTTTGTGTAGCCTTTGATGATCTAATTTCCTATCTGCTCGTACTATTAAAGACTAATATCAAGAGCCTGTTCGGTTGATGTTTGCAGGGACGTGGAACTGTTGCTACTGGACGGATTGAGCAAGGAACAATTAAAACTGGAGAAGATGTTGAAATTTTAGGATTAATGCAGGTGAGAGTTGTTTCCCTTAAAATTAGAGAATTAACTAATTGACTATTGTTGTTAATATTTGCAAGAATTTATCTTTCTTATATGTGAACTATTTTTTAAATGGAAGGATTTGAATATAATTTGTACACATTATCACTCTTCTTTAACATTCATCTCTTCTTAATTGATCACATTCTTTTATTTTATTAATGATACTTTTTTCATACTTTATATTATCAATATTTGTTTCTAGTTGAATTCTTCACATCACTTAGCTAATATAATTCTCTCTTAAATTTCCTTTTGTTAGGGTGGACCTTTGAAAACTACTGTCACCGGTGTTGAAATGTTTAAGAAGATCTTGGATCATGGACAAGTGAGCAGTTTTTTTTTTTTGGTTTATTTTCTCCATTAGACTTCCTTAGATATCAGAACATATTATGTACTTTTTATGCAATCTAGGCTGGTGACAATGTTGGCCTTTTACTACGTGGGTTAAAACGTGGAGATGTGCAAAGAGGGCAGGTGAGCATTAATTATCATAATTTTCCTTCAGATGCTGAATTGCTACTTCGTAGCCTTGCAACATTTCCAGGAATATAACATTCTTTTATTGAAATTATCCATGACCAAATTATCAAATGTTGTTCTTTCTCTTCTATTTCAAGATGTGAATGTGAAGCCAACAATAGGTAAATTTGATACATAGGATTTCACATGAAACTAAGCTTGACTTCAATCTCATGCTTTTGTGTTTTATGATTTGAATTTTCAGTTTTGCATCAGTTTGCAACTTTTAGTTTTTGACAACTGTAGGTAGTTTGCAAGCCTGGTACAATAAAGACATATACGAAATTTGAAGGAGAGATTTATGTGTTGACAAAGGATGAAGGTGGTCGTCACACAGCTTTTGCCTCAAAATACAGTCCCCAGTTCTACCTGAGAACTGCAGATGTTACTGGGAGAGTTATGCTTCCTGATGATATAAAGATGGTGATGCCCGGAGATAATGTCTCAGCTACTTTTGAGTTGATATCTCCTGTTCCCCTTGAACCAGGTACTTTATTGTGTTTTCCTTCACTAGTGAAACAATGTTTCTACCAAATAGTTGGTCATTTTGACAGCCGTGGTTAAGTGTCAGGTTTGCTAGTCTTGTAGAGAAAATTATATGTATTAGTTGACATATAGCTCTTCATGTTATAGGTTATAATTCCTGATGTATTTCTTTTATTAATTTGTTGCATTTTGTCTTGAAAGGCTTTTATATCTTCCTCTTCTCTGCCAAACCACCGTTACGGTGCTTGTAGTATCTATTTACTAAACAATATGGCATGCGTTTGACACCTATACTTAGTACTTATCTACAGCTTTACAGCTAAGATTTGTGCTAGTACAGCCCATATGTTAAGTCCTTTTTCTTAAAAAAATCTATTCATCTCTTGATATCATTGAATATTCTCAAATTTGGAAGTCTAGTCCTGGTTCTTAGGAAATTTTGCATAGGCTTTATATATGTTAATTGGCTATCTGTAGGTTAAGCTTGCTTTGCAATAGAAATCTGAAACCTGACAAAGAAAATTTTCATATCCAGATTAGTATTATCTTGAATTTAGTAGCTGTGTTTCTATATTTGCTTCTTTCACTGTTGCTACTTACCATGTGCATAATTTCAAATCCAGATCAGTATTGTCTTAAAACTACTAGATTTGCTGCTGTGCTTTTGTCATTTCATGTCTTGATGTTACTATTCACCATGTGCATAGTAAAATATGGTTCTTTTTCTTGTAATATTATTGCAAGACAAAGGCAGAATGGTGCAGACACTTCTGAATATAGGTTTTTATAGTTTTATATATTATTTATTCCAATAAAAAAAAGGCTGGGTTTAATGACTAATGGGGTGCTTGGTTGGAGTGAATGGGAATGGGTAAGGGAATGATAGTTGGTGTTTGGTTTTGGTGATTAGTGGTGGGTCCTACGGATTCATTCCCCCAAATATGGGAATGAGCCATTACTTAGCTTTTTGGGGGGGAATGGGAAAACTATCATTCCCATTCTCCATTTCTATCAATCACATTCTCATTCCCATACCCTTCAATGAACCAAGCGCCCCCTAAGTCTATATTTTATTACTATTCCTTCTATTTTGGAGGCTAAAGCCTATAAGCATAATGGTAAATTATTCAGTATTTAGGAATAATTGCGATTTTTGTATATTCGAGAGATGCTCTTCCTTTTTGTCTCTTGTCATTAGAGTGCCTAATTAGTTATTACGGTACACAATCCATGTTGCATCTACAATATCAGAGCCAAAATCGTGCACCAATAAGAATGTTGAGCAAGCTTTTAAAAAACATACGCAAGTGGTATACAGTCTCTCAATTGCATTGCATATATGATCAATATTAAAATATTTAAAAATAGTATTGGTAAAAAAGGTTAGCATATATATATAAAAGGGTAGTCCGGTGTATGAAGCTCTCTCTAATGAAGAGTTCTACGAAAGATCAACACACACACACACACACACACACACACGAAAATCTTAACCTGCACACTCTTATATGGGCGTGCGTGGGCGACTACCTGACGCGGCATTCAATCAAATTTTTTAATCTCTCTCCTCCATGTAGATTCTCTCTTGCTTGTGTATCTATTTTTTAAAAAAACAACTCTACGCAGAGCTGTTCCGCTGCGTAGCGCTGTTTTTTTCCTACGCAACGTTGTTTTTTTTCAAAATAGCGCTGCACTGTATGCAAGAGATAGAATGTAGATAGGAGAGAGAAGAGACTGCAAGTAGGAGAGAGAAGAGAGATTAAAAAATTTAAATGAACGCCACGTCAAATCACCACGTCTACGCACACCCATATAGGAGTGGGCAGGGTATGTGTGTGTGTGTGTGTGTGTATATATATATATATTAATTAATCAAATTGTTCAGTCAATACATCCATTCAAAAACGAAAACATTTGTATCTATACAAATGAAATCACATGCTATGCAACAATATATATTGATCAACAATGTAAAACAATTGAAACATGTTTAAATTAACATTAAAAATTTACCACACTGAAAAATTAGCTTATAGAGTGCTTTGTGATCATCGTTCTATGAGGAGGAAAATATAACATAAAAAAAACCATTATTGTTTGAGGAGAGACAGACCTAATAATTAGAGTTTTATTGGTTCGTGATCCTCCCTCGGTTTGAATTAACCATAGTGTAGTTTTTGAATGTATGTATATGCTTTTATTATACCGAAGCCAATTACACAGGCAACTTTTTAAACAATGGTACAAGATTGCCTGGGAGTGGCATGAATCCTTATTATGAGATTTGTTGTTAGACGCAAACAAACTCCTTTTTCAAACATGAGAAATCACTTAGTTTTGTATGTCCATCTATCATTCAAAACATTATCCATTATATCTACCTTCTTTCCACCTTTATTATTTTTTCTTCCTCCCTATAACCTTCCACCCATTCTGAATCTTCCTTTGACTTCTTGATTCATTTGACATTGGGTCCATCTAACTTGTCAGAGTTCAGTTCCCATTGTTGATCTCCACATGGATTTCATCATTTTCAAATCTCAGCTAAGATGGATGTAAATGGAGATTTGTCATTGGAAATTTGATGTACTTTGGAATCTTTGGTTAATTTCCGAGGATCTTTACATAATCATATATATATATTTTTCATAGTTGTATGGATGATGACAGAATCTAGACCTAGTCAGTTTGGATTCGGAGGTAATAATTCTACACAGGGTACTCTTTTGAAATCCTGAGTTCTTTAAGCTACCAATTGTTTGGTGTCTCCAATGACAGTATTGGTATGCTAGATTAGCATTTGGGCACCTAAAACAGGAAAATTTTGGATCCATATCTATATGCCTGAGTTTGAGTTGAATCTGATGCAATTCATACTTCGATGAAGATTATGCTACGGTTCAAAGGTTTTGTGATGCCTTTTGAGATTATCCATATAGATCTTCAACAAGTAATGAGCGTCGACTACCTGACCAAGGGAAGAGGTGAAATACCAATCAAAACCATTCATTTTTAGACATGGTGTGTAAGGGATTCATGACTTCAACTTGTTGAACGTAAGAGATGCAGGGTTGCTTAACTCTGCAACAAGGAAAGCTACCTTAATTGTTTGTTGATTCTTGATTCCTTATGAACAGTTTACATATAAAGCTAAAAACTACTTTTCCAGTGTTTGGGCCTATAACTTGAGCATAAAACTTTTATTTACTTATCCAGGGCAACGATTTGCACTTCGAGAAGGTGGGAGAACAGTCGGTGCAGGAGTTGTGTCGAAAGTGATCAGCTGAGGGTTTTCCCCACTTCACTATATACCTAGCTATTTGCCGCGGATACCGGAAAAATTATTTCGCCACATAGCTTGTTTTTTTATATTCAATTGGTTTTGCTTTCCTTCTGAAAGCATTCGGTGATGTGGCTACATGAAATTTTGGGGCGTCTGAAACGCCAACGAATCATTCTATGTTAGGCCATCATGAATAATTAACCAAATGTTGTGAGCAAATTGGACAAAACCATGCGAAAGTCCTCTCTTACAAATGTTCTGAACTCATGGTGTTTGGTTTGATCACTAACTGTTACGATTTAAGTTGTCATTTACCTTTTCTTTGTTGGTGTATGAATGAGAGAGCTGCATCAGTCAAATTTTGTGATACATTTGTTTTAGTTGTTGACGTTTGGTATTTGTCTTACGCTATCTAATCCTGAGGGTTCTATTGGCTACCAGGTTGAGGGTTCTATTGGCTACCAGGTTAATTAGGAAGTGCTCGTAGCAGACGATTCATCAGCCTTTATTAATTGAAATTTATCAGTTAATTTACTGAAGTTGGGACATGATCTTTAGAGGTCTAAGAACAGCTGGGGGATTAAAGGTTCATACCATGCCGTAATGATGGGTACAAAGTCATTGCCAAAAGAGGAAGGATAGCTGGCATAGCAGATCTCTTGCATCCAACTCAAATGCATCTTCAAGGATTTCATGGTCACTTCAAAGGGATAAGGGGGTTGCATTGAGGTAGTCTCCAGGATGTTACAGGAGATGGCTATAGGGAATGGCTTCAATTTCCACTCTAAGTGTGCTTCCTAGCATATTTAATGGCTGTACATTTTTTTTAATCAAGTCTGTACATTTTTTTTCTTCTAGTTCTTAGTACCTATCTTGATTACCCACACTCGGCGCCCGCTGCTCCCATTTTCTGGTATCAGAGCATGGTTTTAATGGCTGAGTAGACACTACCCTCAAGGTATTCGGGGAGTAAGACTGTGTGAATAGGTAATACCTGGCTTAAGAAGTACTTCCACTAGTTTAAATCAAAACTCGTTGCAGGCACAGAGGCTGGACCTAATAAGCACTGCTTAATAGGGTTTGTTTAGAGGTGGCATAGAGGCAGAGGTTGAACCTAATAAGACCACTTATAAGACCAACCTAGCGAGGTTTTGGAACCTAACCCTCGGGAGGAAGTAGTCCAACCTGTTAAGAACCACCAAAAGACGTAAGGTGGAAGAAGGGTAGGGAACTCGTAGAACCACTAAAAAGGTGAGGTAGAAGATGCCCAGGAACGGAAGAAAACCAATGAGTGTTCTAGGAACCAATTCGGATGTCTGAACGGTGGGAGGAAGCCATACAGTGTTGGTATACCAATTCACATAACCTAAACCTTGAATACCTTGACTTAGCAACTACTACAAAGCCTTCAAATAAAGAAGTAGCCCATGATATAAGCATAATATATGACCGAGTCTGCTTGTCTAGTCGAGTGCACTTAAGACACTTCAAGCTACTATTCAAAAAGGAACAGGAATTAGAGAAAGAAGTGCGAAAAGTAAAAACTGCCCTAGAAACTCTGACATCCTTATTTACAGAAAATAGGTCTCTAACAAAGGAGGAAGTCTGAGAGATCGTATTAGAAATTTCAGAACAATCCAAGCTCGTGGAAGGAGGAGCTCTCAGACTCACGGACAATGTGGACTAAAAGCTTTAGAGAGTGGAGAAGTTGTTAATAAAAATTGAGAAATAGATTTTTGGATGAG
>JBBPFP010000032.1:5805330-5816974 GCA_037974795.1 Kaempferia galanga
GCCCCTGGTGCACTTCGGTCCCAAAGCCCATACATGGCAACCCGTCATTGATGAAGAACAGGTGAAGCATACTGTCATTAATGAGGACATGTTTCTGTCGGCACCTTACCGGCGAAGAGTCACTCCAACATTAATGAGGATAAGCTCCCGCAGATACTCTATTAACGGAGAACCATCCCGTCATTAATTGTAAGTATGACTCCACACATGTTATAATGATGGAGAGCCACCTATAAAAGGGGATCCCTGGTACTCACGAGATAAGCTCATCCTTCTGCGCAACAATACACACTTCCACTTCAGTAGTCCTTTTATTACCTGTGTTCTAAAAGATCGCTACTGACTTGAGCGTCGGAGTACCAAACAAGTGGACCTCATCCCCTGTTTAATGGCTAATGCTCATTGGCTCTGTGCGAGTGGTTGCAGGTCTTGGACGTGTCGCTCCGAGCGAGCTCCCGGCGAGATGGAAACACTGTTCTCCTCTCCTATTCGCTCGGCCCGTGCTGCGTTCGCCCGGCTCTCCTTTATTCTCCTCTTCCGAAAGAAATCCAGCTCAGCTGGCTCAGTCCTCGTCGACGGAAGTGGACAGCCATATTCTCAGTTGTCCATCCACTTGTTCCCCGTGCAGGATCAACTTATATTTTTACCAAAAATAATTATTGAAAATAGAGGTCCTAAAACTATTAAAAAAAATTGAACATGAAATAACTCAAAATGCTTATTCGTTTTGGAGGCCTTAAAACGTTTTGTCTTCATTAAAAAAAAAAAAAATTCAAACACGGGAGAACATGGAATGCAATCCTTTCTTCTCTTGAAAATATTACTTCAATCATCGAAATCCTCAAGGAACCCGTGTTAAGAAGTCAAATTTAGAAATTAGACATAATTATCAGAGGAAAAGTGAAATGACTCATTGCATGAAAAATTAGATACCAAACATGATATTATTTTTTTATATCTATTAAAAACTAATCTCAAAATCTATTATAATAACCATCCGAAATTACACATACCTGTGAACGACGTAAACTCGAGCTTGATTGCTCATGGTGCTGCCCATAAATGAACAACGCCGGCATAGAAAAGATATATACGACATAATAATTTCTTAAAGATGCCAGTGAAATTTTCTTTTAATAAAATTTAGTTCTTTCCCCGTGCACCTGCACGCGAGTGAGGAATCAAACAAACAATGTCTAAAAATACGAATTTATTTTGTTTTTGCTTTTTTATAATAAAATTATCCCTTTTCAATACGATTTTTTATGCACAGGCGTGCTGCGCTAAATTGATAATCTAAAAAAGGAAAAAAAATAATCAAGATTCATAACATATTTGCTGTTCTAAACATCTAATTCATTTTCTCCAGATAATATTATATATTAGTGACAATATAAATCTTTCCAGCTCACCGTCATTGATCCAAATCCGACTTGGCCACCACCACTGCTATAATCGGTCAACTTGGCTAAAATCGGTTAATTTGACGATTCTTATACAATTTGGCACCCAAATTTAATCTAATCTAACTAATCCAATATATTTATGATTAAGCAATTTTAATCAATTAAAACTTTTTTTTCATTAAATCTGTCCATATGTATTTTTTATTTTAAGTAATATTGAAATTATTTTTCAATTTAAGAGGGCATAAATGTTTAACTATTTTGCTTTTTTTTTTATCACGTTAAAAAGGGAAAAAACTTATGGACCATGAAGGTTTACCTTTTAGCTCCGTGGCAAGCCATCCTATCGGCGCACGTGATCAGGAGGAGATCAGACGCAACGCCGAGAACACCAAACACGAAGACAAGTCGCTGGACGCGATCTCGAAGATAAAAATGGCCTCTCGGCTGCTGCCGTTGCATTGCAAAAATCTGATTTTTTTACGGCCAACACACACCGGTGTCTGCGCTGACGCTTGTCTGCTGGTGAGAGATCTCCGCCGGAATACTGCGGCCGGGGCGGTGCCATGGCCGTGGATTTATCGAGCCTAGCGATGAAGCTGGGGATCTCTCAGCTCGGGACCTCCGATCATGCGTCGGTGGTGGCGATCAACATCTTCGTGGCGCTCATCTGCGCCTGCATCGTTATTGGCCACCTGCTGGAGGAGAATCGCTGGATGAATGAGTCCATTACTTCATTAATCATTGTGAGTCTCTGATTGTCTTCTGGTTTTTTAGGTAATGTTCGAACTGTTTGTCACTTACTGTTTAGTGGGAGGCATGAGATGATTTGGGGCGGTTTTGAACGCAGGGACTGTGCACTGGAGCTGTAATTCGTCTCTTGACGCGAGGGAAGAACTCACATATTATGGTCTTCAGTGAAGATCTCTTCTTTATCTATGTGCTTCCACCAATAATCTTCAACGCAGGGTACTTTTTATATTCTTTGTTCCAGTTTCACTTGTTAGTTTTATACCGGGGAAATGATTTGTATGCTCGTTTCTTTCATTTGAATTTCGAGCTTCATAGTTTCGTTATGGTATGAGGCTTCCATCATGGGACTTGCAAACTGAGATAACCTGAAACTTTAACAACCAAATCTATAGTTCTGATCTAGCTAATGTTGGAACCAGACATTAAAATATCGGTTCCACGATTATTAAACTTGCCAATTTCGAAAAAGAGACCAAATAATAAATCTAATCAACAGTTCCAATAAAACACTACAACTTAAAATTAAACTAATCCAAATCTCATTGTAAAATGAAGTTTAGCTCGTGCGGGCTTAATTCTGTCCTATTACACCTCAAGGGCACAATCAGTGTTGTCTTTGCTATAAGCATGATGGTGCATTGAGGCTTGTCATGTAAAAGAATATTGTCTTGAAATATTGAGAATAAGAATAAGAGGAGGACCCTAGAGAAGTCTCAACTTCCCTTGACCATGACTTTGTTAGTTGGAAATCTTGGTCGAATCTACTTCTGTCAAGGAACTATTGTTGTTGCTGTCTTTTCTTGCAGATTTTGATTCTTCAATTTTGCCCTTATCATGGAATTGCCGTTGTTGAGGAACTCCGTAAATCCTTTAATAAATTAGACAATGAATCCAAGGATTCGCTTTCCTTAAGAAATTATTTGCTCCCACCACGGTGATGCACTCGAACTAAGTAAATGTTCCTCCAAGATACAATGGATTCCTTAATAATGTTGTTTCCAAAGTGCACGCTTGAAAACAATCCCGAATATCTTGGATTTATTCAAGCTCAACAATTGAATGTTTGTATATTCTTACTGTATAACAATATACAAACAACACTTTGAAAGCAAGTAATTTTGAGAGGAAAGGTTTTGTTATGACGATGATGGAGTGTTTGTGCAAATTGGAGTTTCATAGTGTTCGAATCATTCTCTATGATAAGACATCACAATCTTTCGTTCAAACATCAAAAGACACCAATACATGAAAGAACACAATTAAACAGTTCCTTATTCCTTCCATTCTTTTCCATTTTATGGAAATCACCCACAATCCTCCATTATTTCCATAAAAATTAATTTTTGAAAATTTTCAATTATCAAGTGACAAGCCTTATGCATAAATAAAGGTATTCAATGAATTTGAACTTTTACATAGTGAAGACCTCTCAAATGCTAACCAAGGTGACTAGTAGACCAGCTTTGAACCAACGACCTTATTCGATTAACCAGAGCGATCTCACACATAGACTTTCCTTATCCTCGGTATCCATATTGGCGACACGTGGATTGTGTCATACTACCTTGGTTTTTAATGAATATTTATGTAGTAAGCTAGACCACACTAGAGACGACACTATCTCCTAAATTCACATAGGTGGATGTTATAAAGAATAGCCATGTAACTAAGTATTCCAAAGGATACCCAGGATAATGTATACCATAATCCGTAGTGTGCCTTAAGTACTTCAATACTCGATAAATTGCATTCTAATGCAATTGACTAGGATTGCTAGTATTCCTACTCAATTTTCCAACTGCAAATGCAATATCACGTCTAGTCGATATCATTGTATATATCAGGGAGGGAACTGATAATCCTGGCCTATTCTAGTTGGTCAATTGTCTGTATTAGGATGCAATTTAATACTAGGATTAAAAGGTATTGTAATAGTCTTACAATCAAAATGGTCCAACTTTCTCAATATTTCTTCAATGTAATGAGATTGTGATAGAACAAGACCCAAATCTTTTATATCAAAGAAGGATGACAACAATGATTTAGTGTCATTTATACTAATTATATCGGTTCCAAAGATCAACATGTTATTCACATAAAGACAAATAATAACACCTTTATTATAGTTAAACTCAGTATACATACATTTGTCACATTCATGGATTTTAAATCCATTAGCAACTATCACTTACCAAAATTTTCATGCCATTGTTTAGAAGCCTGTTTAAGTTCATATAATGATTTAACCAATTTACACACTCTTGTCTAGGCATAATGAACCATTCTAGTTATTCCATATCGATCTCCTCATCTAGCTTTCCATTAAGAAAAGTTGTTTTTACATCTATTTGATGTATCTCAAAATGATAAATTGATGCTAATGCAATCAGGGTTCTAATAGTAGCAAACCTAGCAACGGGTGCATAGGTATCAAAATAGTTTAGGCCTTCCTTTTGTTTAAAGTCCTTTGCTACTGACCTTGCCTTGAACTTGTCTATAGTTCCATCAACTTTCATCTTCTTTTTAAAGATCCATTTACAGTCGATTGGTTTTAAGCCATGTGGAAGATCAACCAATTTCCACTTTTTATTATAATAAACTCCATCTCATCATTAATTGCTTCTTTCCTGAATGCAACATCCCTAGACTTTATTGCTTCTTCATATGTTTTAGGATCAAATTCCATTAAATCAGATTTGGTTATTTGTTTCACATTTGAATTCCTACTTCCTTCCAAAAGATGCATAATGAAGTCAGTCCAAAGGATCCTTTCGAGGCCTTTTACTTCTCCTTAATTTAGGAGGATCAACATTAGCATTTGCATGAACAATTACTTTACTACTGACTAATGGTGTCCTAGTAGTAGAATCATGAGGAACTTCAAAATCTAAGGCTTTAGGTATAGTAGAAAATTTGTTCTCATAAAATATAACATCACGTGATTCAAATATGACATTGACAGAAATAGAATTATTGGGTTCAATAACAAGGAACCTATATGCCTTACCATGCTCAGCATAACCCAAGAAGATGCACTCAGGAAGTCTAACAATAGCTTGACATCCCCAAACTCGTAAGTATGATAGATTAGGCTTGCGTTTCTTCCATAATTCATATGGGATAACTTTATTTCCTTTAGAAGGAACACGATTTAGAATGTGGCACGCAATCTAATAATCCTTATTTAGTTGTGAATTCCTCAACATAGTATTCACCATTTCAATAAAAGTTCTATTTTTCCTTTCTGCCATTCCATTTTATTAAGGAGCATATACAAAAGATGTTTCATGCACATATCTTCACAATATTTAGAAAAGTGATCGCTTCTAAGACATTTAATATTAGAATTACATAGATTTTCTACTTCGGTTTTATAAATTTTAAGTTTATCCAATACTTCATCCTTAGTCCTCATTAAATAAACATAACAATATTTAGAAAAATTATCTATAAAAGTAATAAAATAACATTTTCCTCCCCTAGTAGGCGTAGCATGTAAATCACATACATCGCTATGTATTAATTCCAATATAGAACTAGTTCTTTTTATATTAGGAAATGGAGTTTTAGTTATTTTGTTTTGCATGCAGACTTTGCATTTTTCTAGCATGTCATCCTTACATTTGGTATTAAATTCAGATTACTCATGTCATGCATTTTTTTAGAATTAACATGTCCTAGATGAAAATGCCACAAATTAAATGAATCAACCATATAAATAGAAACAGCAATTTTATTTATATTCATTTTGAACATTCCATCATACACAAATCCTTTGCCAAAAAATACACCTTTAAGGATGATTACAAAACAGATTCAATGACAATTTTACCACGCTTGCTAAGTATGCTTCCAGCAATAAGTTTCCTCCTAACTTCAAGAACATGATACACATTAGTCAACGTAAGTGTCTTCCCTGAAGTGAACTCCAATTTGACGGTACTAATTCCTCTGATGATTGCTGTAGAATTGGTTTCTATTGATACAAACGTGCTTTGTAGCACCTATATCAATCCACCAATCTTGGGAATCATCCACCAAATATGCCTCTACCATCATAGCCACATGCTTAGGCCTTCTCGCCTTATTTTGTTTCTTCGGGATATGACATTTTCTTTTGTAGTGCCCTAGTTTATCACAATGATGACAGTTGCCTTTTCTTTTTTTTGGTTCATTGAGTTCTGTTTCTTGTCGTTAACTTTTCTCTTTTTATTTTTAGAGGAGTTACCATTATTATTGTTCCTCGGATTTTTGACTTCCGCCACCATAAGCACCATAGAGGACTATTCCTACGAATTGTTAGCACAAAAATCTTCCTCAATATGAAGATGGCTAGCCCAGTGTTATTAGAGGCGCGAGGAGCACCAAGGCATAGAGGACTCCCTAGAGCCTGAGGCGCGAGGCGCGCGCCTCTTGAACATCAGGTTGATTACTAAACTACTAACACACTCATATAATATGTCAACTAGTTTAACTATTCATATTCCACACACATAAATATCAAACCACTAACCATGAGATACATAATATGATAAGCAAAATAAGACCATGATAAAATTAATAAAAGTTTCAACTTTCTAATCTAAACTAGCGAAGTTCATCAAAACAAGCATAATAAGTCAAGTTAATCATCAAGCTCAAGATCATCCTCGTTGTATTCTTCTTCTTTATCTTCATCTTCTTCAAATTCTTCTTCTTCTTCTTCTTCTCTAAGTGTAAGAGAAGAGTGCCTCATAGAGGAGGAGAAAAAGAAGAAAAGAAAATGAAGAAGAAAAGAAGATAACAGAAGAAGAAGAAAAGAAGAAGAACAGAAAAAGGAAAAAAAAAAGAAAGGAAAAAAAACACACTTGCGTGCGGTGGCGGTAGGAAATGCTCCGGGAAGGCTAGGGTTCAAGTGGGTACTTCTCTTTCTTGCAGCGTTCATTTTCTTCTTCCCTTTTTTCTATTTCCTGCGTGCCCTAACTCCCTTTTATCTCTTTATTGCGTTTGTTTTTAAACCAAAAAAATAGATTAATTTTTTTTCAAAAAGAAAAAAAAAAAAATCGTAGCCGGTCAAGAGATGCGCCTTGTTGGCACTTCGGATTAGGCCAAAGGCGCGCGCCTGTCCAACAACGCTCACCTTACGAGGCGCGAGGCGCAACAACCAGCGCCTTATGCGTCTCCACCTCAAGCGCGCCTAAGGCTCGCCTTTCACAACCCGGGGCTAGCCAATTCATCTAGAGACAAGTCCTCCTTTTTATGCTTGAGATTATTTTTATAATATTTCCATGAATTAGGAAGTTTGTCAATCACCAAAGACACAACAATAGATTCATCCATACGCATTCCATGTTATGAAAATTGATTATAAACATGGAATTGCTCAATAATTTTTCTAATGTCGACCATGCGATATTGGGAAAATTTGGAAACCAGAGATTTTTTACTTGTAGTATCTTCAGATTGATACTTAGCTTTAAGTGAGTCCCATATTTCCTTTGTGGTTTCCTTGTTGTAGTATTGGTTGAACAAAGCATGAACATTGCATTGCAAATATGCCCCCTGCACACATAATCGTCTTGATCCCATTCTTGTCTTGTTCTTGTTTGTGCCGCAGTTTCATTTTTGTCTTGCCCTTGTTTGTGCTCCTTGCAAAATATGCCCCTGAATTAGGAAGTTTGCCCGGTTTAGGTGCGGTAAGAGCATATACCACATTTAGTGAAATGAGTAGGAAATGCAATTTCTTTTGCCAACGCCGAAAGTTTTCTCCATCAAACTTGACAAAATCCGCATCAAAGTTAAGTAGCGAATTTCCTTGAGAATTGATAAATAGTTTGTTGGTGGAAATCTTGGTTGAATATGCTTCTGTCAGGGAACTTTGTTGTTGCTGTCTTTTGTTACATATTTTGCTTCTTCAATTCTACTCTTATAGAGAGCTAATGCCATTGAGGAACTCAGTAAATCCTTCAATAAATTAGAGAATGAATCCGAGGCGCGTACACTCGCTTTTCTTTACAAACTATTTGCTTCCAACACGGTGATGTACTCGGACTGAGCAAATGTTCCTCCAGGGTACAATGGATTCCCTAATTACGCCGTTTCCAAAGTAAACAATCCCGAATACATTGGATTTATTCAAGCTTGACAATTGAATGTTTGTATATTGTTACTACAGTATAATAACATACAAACACTTGGAGTTTTATAATGTTCGAGTCATTCTCTATGATAAGACATGTCTTCTGGATCACAACCTTTCTTTCAAACATCAAAAGACACAAATACATGAAGGGATACAATTGATTATAGTTCCTTATTCCTTCCATTCTTTTCCATTTTATGGAAATCACCAACAGACTTTCTCTTGATGCATAAACCTTTTAGAAAGACTTTTCTTTTATAGGGAGCAAGTTTCACAAATAAAAATAAAAATTAAATTAAACTGAATTAGGTTTGTGATTTAGAGTTCTTTATATAAAAAACATTAACAAACCCCTTAAAATATTTTAAATTCAAAAGAATATAATAGTAAATAAAAAATTGCTTAATATTTTTACCATGCCATCAGTGAAATGCTTTGACAAGCATAAACTTTTACTTAGTACTAAAGCCTTGATTAGATTGAACAAGGTGAGCTAGGTCTTGAATTTCACCCCTCTTGTCCCTACTTTAACTAAGGCACATATAATTTATGATCTAAAAGGTTGGTGCATAAATGATCTGTGTGCAATTAACTCTTTGATTTCCTTAAGGACTAGGATGGTCTAGCTCCTAATTGTGATTCTATATAGCTACCCCATATAGAAGAGCCCCAACAAGAGATGTGTGGAGAAGTCACATCTCAAGGAAATTAATTTTGGGTTTCTTTCAAAAATTTTAAGAAACTCTTCTTATTTTAGTTCTATCTAAGATTACAACCAAATTACTATAGGAACAAACATAGAATCTCTTTTAATCTGGAACTAATGCACATAGAGTTGGTTTACAGGCATTTTATATATGTACTCCCTAGGCTATCCAATTAGCTTATTATCCAAGGGTTCACCTATCAAAGCGATGTAGTGGTCACCATAAGAGACCCCTCTTGGACAAATCCTATTCCCCTCAATTAATAGAGGATGTTAAACATTTAGTTGCCTCTATAGGTTAGTCTGTATAACCTTCAGTAAGACCCTACACTTTTAATCTTGTACTTTCACTTAAATAGGCAAACATTTTTTTTCTACAGAAGTAAGAGATCGATATCATTAAACATTTAACATATATAAGTAACAATATATGCTCAAATTGCATGTCTAATTGCTTGCCCTCAAAATTTTCATTGCGTTATTAAAATATCACATACAAGAATCCCCACGTTCCTATGATATAAAAATTTATTGTTTAAGGGTTTTAAACTGTAAAATGCTTATGTCTAATCACAGTTATCCATGATATATTTTCCAAAGGATTTTCAAAATAATGCATGCAAGTTATTAACACTTTCATGCCTTATGGTGCATATCGGCTCTGTTCAATTTGTATTGAAGAACCATGCATTATATCAGTTGATGATTATTAATCATGTCTTTTAAACACCTTTTAGTTTTTTAGTAATTAGTAAAAGTACTTTTGTATGCTGATAGTTTAGCATTTATATCATGGGTCTTTGTTTGGAATGATGGCAAAGGCAAATCAAGACCATGCTGGGATAACTATTTCATGTAGCTTAAGTTTTATTATTTCATTTGTCTATTTGATTTTAAGGTTCCATATCTTCGATCCTACTAAATGGGATAAGACTTGGTTGTTGTTGTTATTGTCTAACTGAGTTTTATCAATTTCAATGAACGTCCTTCAAATTTTAATTGAATTTTCTATTATTGTTAGATGCTTGTTTTTCGTGTCATCTTTCCTAAAAACTAAGGGTGCCAATATTGGAAATGTTCTGTCGTTTCTTCTTCATAGGCATCATGATCTCAACAACCATGCCACTTTATATTTCTTGCCATCTTGATTTCATATTATTGTTAAAGTATGTTTTGATTTCATACTTTCTAAAAGGTAAATAGAAATTCATAATGCTCTGTTGTGTTCTTCATTTACATGCCATCTAGAATCATGGTCTGAACACCTACATACTGTAGCTGTTTATGCATCATTCTTGAATCATGCCCTCTATCTCTTGTGTGCAACTATATTCTACTAAACTATATCAATGGAAATGTCAAAACATTTTTGAGAAACTTGCTTTTGATGGATCAGGTTCCAAGTAAAGAAAAAACAGTTCTTCCGCAACTTCATGACAATTATGTTGTTTGGTGCAGTAGGGACATTGATCTCCTTTGTCATAATTTCACTTGGTAAGGGTAACATACCTAAACATGCATTTATTACATACAGAAGTTCTTATAATTTGCATGGTCTGTACTATAACGCAGCACTTTTTACTAGTATAAAAGTTAATTCTGCCATCAACCATTTTGATTTTTGACATTGTGTCAATTTGTTAAAGTAACTTCATATCTAAGTTGTAAAATGGATCTTTGTCATATGCATTGATTTAATTAGACAATTTCATGATTCTCGAGTTATTTCTCATTATGAATGACTATGAGGCACACCTTAAGTCACTATGAGCATACTTTTTTGGAGTAATTAAGTTCTTTGATTGTTCTGATTCAACTGACCATGTGAGGTTGGAAATGCTCCCTCCTTGTCAGGGTTAGGGAATTTAGTATTCACAGATAGAAGTAACCAACTTTCATTGAATCCTCCCCATGTAAGATGGAGCTTTATTGTTTATGTGGGCTCTAGAACTTTCAGCAGGCGCAAGCCTTTGCCACTTTACCTCTAAATAAAAAATTTAGAGAAATTTGTATTAAGGAGCCAAATGTTATTGCCAAACATACAAGACATGTGCCTTCATTGCAAAACTTATTACATGGAAAAGGAAAATTTGCAACATGTAAAAATATGAAAACGTGTAGTTGAAGTTGGTAATGGAAAAGTCTTAAGACAAATTTCATAATCTAAGCTTGAGCAGTAGTGCAAATTGTGCTTAGCAGTGCTAGGCGTAGATTTAGGTGAACGTTCACAATGGCAGTGCAGATGTGCTTAGAGGTTCAATTCAGATTGCTGTTATTTGCTTCCAATTGGTTTGTTTGCAGTTCAATTGACTCAATCTAGTCCTCTTTTTTTGCTTGGTTTGGGGGCTGATTCATGGGTCAAACTTGAACTTACCATGTGGTCTCCTTTTATATCACCAATTAGTCAACTTGTTTTCATGATTGGGCTGACTTTAATCAACTTGATCAAGTTAAGATGTATATTTTTTCTATGTTCCATTCCAAATGCCATCGTTTATTATAAGGTAGGAATCCCACAAGGAAGCTTTTGCATGCGACTTCATTAGTATGATTAAAGCCTAACTTTTCCTCTTTTTTGTTTTTTTTTAACTCTCTCTCTCTCTCTCTCTCTCTCTCTCTCTCTCTCTCCTATAACCACAGTTTTATGCAACCCCCAGT
>JBBPFP010000032.1:5833980-5846467 GCA_037974795.1 Kaempferia galanga
CTAGATTCGTGGAAGTTTCCTATCAATCGCCGAGATAAATCAGGAAGCACTTGCAGAGGACGACCCAGAAGCCGAGCGTCTCTTAGTTGTGAGTCCTATTTGAAGAAATTTTTTTTGTAATATACGCCGTACAACGGGAGTAATCCTAAAGATAGATGATCGTAGTTCAAAAATGTCATTAATTCCTAGTTGGCCTATAATGTGTTTAGCACCCAAGGTCGGCTTTAGGTATAGATTAAGGCCTATACCTAGTATCTTAATTTTTATTGGGGCATTATTTTTAATATATTATATATATTCTTCAATATATTTTTTTAAAGAGAATGAAAAAAAAAAGACTCGCGTGATAAAAAATTTGTATGATCTCATTCTTTAATCAAAGCTTCGGATTTCACAAAGATTTCATTGTGATTCTGACAGATAAAGCTATAAAGATCTCTCTTTTTGACATTTTTTAAATTTATTTTTAATTATATATGGTATTTTATAAGATCTAATTTATTTCTCTTCAATATATTTCAACCATATCCTTCTCTTGTTAGGTTTCTCATCTTATCGACAAGAACATGAATTAATTTTTTTTTTTATACAGTTCAAAATAAAAATGTGAGTTGTTTTCGAGTTCTCCCTCTTCCCCCTTTCGTGCTCCCCCTCTCTATTTGCTTCTCTTGCTCGTTGAAATGGAGAAGAGAAATCACACCTAAGTGGATCCAGTTGGTATTTTTATACTTCTTACTTGATTCAGTTTGAATGTTAATGCATTTATCCGTAAAAGTGCTCAGTCAAAATGAAAGATTTTATTATTTCCGAGTAATAAAGAGTTAGATAACTCTATCATATATTTCACTTCCTTTATACATATTAAATTTAACTTTTACTTATGTGTATTACAATAATATTTTTTAAAAATTTTCCCAGATGTCCCCATTCTAGCTTTTAGCTGTTTTAGTCTAGGTGATAAAAAATATTATTATTATTTTTTATTTTATGCCTAAAAATGTTCATTTAGTTATTGATAAATGATAATGGCCGATTTAGTCAAGTAATAATCATCATTTTTAGGATTGTATTGAGTTTTGTCATTTTGTATGTGTCCTTATTTATTTGTTTTTTTGTTTCGTGGATAAGGATCATTTCATGATGAAAACATAATTCTTTCTGTTGCTGTCCCATTTTATTATTCTTATTTTTTTAACGTTATTCTCTCCGTCTTTCATTTGAGTAATTAGACATATTTTTATTTTTATTTTATTTTTAAACAATTCTATAAATACTTATTTTCAGCTAAGTGGACTAAATCCTTAAGGTGAATTATTAATTCATCGTTATCGGCCCTAGTCTAAATGAAAAATGGTGATAAATTATTTTTAAGGAATGTGAAAGTCTAAACAAAATTTTCACGTCGCAGATGGGCTTGAGCCGGCTTGCTAGTATGTCTCACTGTTCATGAAATCACATATATAAATGAGGCAATGAGGTAAGTATCTACGAGCAACTAATGCATTGTCTGAAATCCTCGAAGTGATAAGTTATAAATCATTCAATAAAAAAAAAAACCATCTAAAACTTTCCTACTTCTTACAATCTATCTTGTTGTATAAAACAAATTTCTTTGATAGTCAGAGACCAGTCAACTGTACAAATAAACCCTCAAATCCTCTTTAGAAGAAATCACACTCAAATGAGTGCGAGACAAAAACTTCTTAGTTAGTAGTGAAACAGAGAAATTCACCATTTCAATGGTTTTATATAGTCGATTCCATATGATAAAAGGTAATTTACTCAATTTTAACATCTCTACCAACTTGTCCTTAGGTCAACATGGAGAAAATAAATCATAGGTGGCTACTAGTAATGAGTGCAAATGATCAAGACATGAGGGAAGTATATACTCAAGCACGCTAAGTTTCAACCTCAAAACCTTATATGACACCTTTCATGCGTTATCCATTGCACCGTCCTGAGTGGACACTACATGGTTAGTTCCAGAACCATGTATAAGAAGGTAGATCGAGAAGTTGTAGGTGCTAATGTAGCGAGAGGTTTTTTTTTCTCATTTTTGACCAAATTCAAATCTTTATCATACATAATAGTAACTCTGTTTGTGCACTCAACTCTCCAGTGTAATTAAAAACTTCTTAGTGATTTTTATAGATGGAGATCGAATTTTTGGTAAAGAGAATATTACTAAAAGAATAATCTAACTCCAAAGATACATGTTGGTTGTTTATTTCCATGCTCTTTGCCATTTTCTTTGGTATTTGATAGAAAATAAGGGACATTTAAGAGTGTTTTTGTTTGCCAAAGAAATCTCTCAAAAAATCTTTAATGCACGAAGGTATCTGTGTTGATCAACTTGCAAAATATGACCATAGGAGACCTAAATGTTCAAGTATTGACTAACTTCGTCGACACAGACATAACTCGGTTGACACGACTTAAACACAAAATTAAAACTTAGTTGGCACAATTATGAGTTGTGAGACCCTAACTTGGTTGACACAACTTCTACAATTTTTATTTTTATTTTATAATCCATGTATCAACTCTTGTAATTTGACTAATCCACCTAAGAACTGTGTATGGTTTCGTTGATATATAGATGAATATAAAATTTAAAAATATAGAGATGAATATAAAATTATAAATTAAAAAAGATCTCCATGTAATCTAAAATTTTAGATTACATTATATTATATTGTAAAGATTAAAATGTAATATTGTTGATATACATGTCAAAGTTACAAACATATTTGCGAGACCATTGTAAAATCATAATATAATTTCTCGTAATGAATATGAAAATTATGAAATTCTTTTTAAAGAATATTAAAGAATATTCTTTTTAATGGATATTAAAGAAACAGCCCGGTCCGTTAATAAGTTATAACCCGTTTTTTAAGTTTCAAATTTTTGCCCGGCGACTCAGCGTCAGCCAGAGCGCGAAAGGTTACCGCCATGTGAAAGCCAATCGTGACCGTCAGATATAAAAATTTCACTTCTCATCTGACGCCTTTCGTTGTTCCACGCTGGCAATCCGCGGGACGACCCATTCCGATTGGCGCCCGCTGGGCGTAGAGACGCATCTATAAATCCCCGCGCAAACCCTACCGATCGGCCATCCATCCCTGCTGTTTTTTCTCTCGGCGAATAATTTCGATCTTGAGCGGCGCTATGAGTTCGACGGCTGCGGGTTCGACGGCGACGAAGGGTGGCCGCGGCAAGGCCAAGGGGACGAAGGCTGTTTCTCGGTCGCAGAAGGCCGGCCTCCAGTTCCCGGTGGGGCGCATCGCCCGCTACCTTAAGGCTGGCCGATACGCTCAGCGCGTTGGTTCCGGCGCGCCTGTCTATCTCTCTGCAGTCCTGGAGTACCTCGCTGCTGAGGTAAATTGCTTCGTTGTTTTCTTGTTTCATTAGGGATCCCCTTCTCTGTCCGAGTTTACATTTCTTGATTGTTCCAGGTGCTGGAGTTGGCTGGAAACGCTGCCAGGGATAACAAGAAGACCCGCATCATCCCAAGGCACATTCAGTTGGCCGTAAAGAACGATGAGGAGCTCGGAAAGCTCCTAGCTGGTGCGACGATCTCCAATGGCGGGGTGGTGCCCAACATCCATCAGGTTTTGCTGCCCAAGAAGCAAGGCGGGGGGAAAGGCAAACCTGAGATCGGATCTGCCTCACAAGAATTCTAGGCGTTTTATTTCTGTTCGTCTACTTGTTTTGGATGCCAAGAAATCTTTTGAGATGTAATTAGAAACCTCTTTCATTGACAGTCGCTTATAAAGCGCAATTATCTGATCTTATGGTGATTATTAATTAGCGTTCACGGTTAACACGATAATTTCAATTGACAATCGAGCAGATTACTTTACAGGATGTCTTTATTGAATCTACAATTCTTGTTCTTGATATTACATGCTTTTGATCTTAATTTGCCTTCTGCTGCAGAATGTTTGAATTCTGTCGCATGCCTCTTTAAGTATATCAGCAGGAATTCCAAAGAATATTCGGATCCAGTTTTTCATTCCTATCACGGAGCCTGTAATTGCACTTTGATGTATTATAACTGTGAAATTATTTCCACTTACTCTTTTAATCAAGAAAATCATGAATGTGCAATACCTGGCAGAACTAACACTGATTGTTCTCTCATTAACTCGGCTGCAAAATCCATATCATTTTCAATTCCAAACAGAAGTGCAGTGTTGATCTCAACCTGCAATCGAAAAGGCAAGGTTAGTGGCTGAGATTCCATCGGACAGAGCTGTGGTAGAGAAGAACAAGAACTAACCATCATGAACATTGAACCTTGTGGTTTGGAGTGGCATCGCAGTGGCTTGATTTGCTCAATCTTTGTATAGAGAGCATCTAGTGAGGATTCTAACACTTCCAGGACTTGGGAATGGAAATCTTCATGAGCATCAGAGAGAATATTGGGAACTGCTGCCTGTTTGATGGAAAAAAAAAAAACACATGTATTGATGCTGAATTCTCATTTTCATTGTGGATAGTGAGAGGTCAGTTGGTATCTACCTGAATCACTGATACTGGCCCTGCAGTAACATTCATAAGCATCTCTGTTGCCACCTTTATCTATCACATAAAGGCAGAACCTTTCAGTTCAAGCTGATCTTTTTTAATAACGATCCTCAAATAGTTAGTACGATGAAAAATCTTGCAGCTCTCACCTGTTTTATAGTCCCATAAGGATCACAAAAGGCCAGCCATCCGAGACGCCAACCCGGGAGCATCCAGCGTTTGGACAAGGCTCCGATTGTGATGACCGGCGTCGAGTGCGCAAAGGAAGCCATTCGGACAAATTTGCTCCCACCAAAAACCATATTCTCATATATCTCGTCTGCGATAACAGGAATCCCCAAGTCCCCTGCAGTTTCCGCAATCTGCCACTAATGAACGTCGGAAAGTTGATCAGAATATTGGAGACGCAGTGGAGCTCAATGCACGACCGAGTTACGGCGCACCTGTTGGAGATGAGCCGGCGAGTAGACGGCGCCGCAGGGGTTGTTGGGGTTGATGATGACTAATCCGGCGGTGTTGGCGTCGGCCAGCGAGCGGATCTGCGAGAGGTCGAGCCCCCAGCCGCGGTGGGGCGCCAGGTCGTAGAACCTGGGCTCGATGCCTACGATCTCGCACATGGCCTCGTAAGGAGGGAAGCCCGGCCGAGGGAGGAGCAGGTTGCAGCCAGGGCTTGCCAGCACCGTGAGACAGATCTGGATAGCCTGCGTTCCGCCCACCGTCATGTACACGTCGTCCTCTCGGATTCCATGCTTCACTCCCTTCGACAGGTGCCCTGCGACGGCTCTGTTCATTCATTTCCAAATCTGTCGTTAACTGATCAATAAGATCGTTGATTCAGCCTCATTCTCATGATTTGAGGCAAAAGCTTAGATTTAGTCGCCATTGTTTTAGATTTTTTTTGTTCTAAAAAAGTAGCGGGAGGAGGGTATTTTAGTAAAAAAAGAGGCGTCTGCTCTACGAAAGCCCAGTTTGATAATAATCTCAATGATAGGACCAGAGAAAGTTTAACAATTCTAGCGGTCGAAAACAAAAGACAAACTATAGATTTGCACAAAGATAGTTGAAAAATAGAGACTCAAAGAAAACAAAAAGATAATTCAATTCTATGGTTTCTCAGCTACACAATCTCTCTATGTTTTTTTCTTCTTATTAGAAAAATGTTGGAATTTTTTTCTATAGAATTTTAGAAAAAAGACAACTAGTTGGCAGGTGAGTACCTTTACCACACACATACAATCTATAGTATCAATATGCGTGGCGTGATGGGCTCCTGGTGGTAGTGTCGGATTGGCATATCCATGGACTATTTTTTTGATTTTGTAAAAATGTACTGCTTTTGTTTTCTACGCGTCAGCCTCTCTGCTTCATAACATTTTAAATTTATTTTCTTTTTTTATTTAAAACCTACGAGGCCCCACACATAATCGGGTACAAGGTCGATTTGTGGTCAAATAGTTACGTCCGATCTACCTCTCTACTAATAATTAAAAAAAAGGAGACTCTTTGAGAAACGTTTTCTTTTCTAAACGTGTAGTATTTTATTATCCTAAATATCTTTCATTTAACTGCTGTTAAATGTTTATCCGAGAGCAAACTTTTGATTATATGATAATATTAATTAGCTAAGATGGCCACGTCCTCGCTCTGTCATCAAAGATTAGTAATGTGACAAGGAATGAGATTGGATTATCTATATTTTATTAATCTGCACTGTATAGCTAAATTATTTGCTCTGAACAACTATAATCTAGAATTAATTTTAATTTTAACGATCCGGGAGTGCAAGCAAGCACCATGTGAACTTAAATGCGAAGGAGAATTAAAAAAAAAAAAAAGAAAAAAGGAAAAAAATATTATGACCGACCTGCGGGCGAAGGGAAATCCGTAGGAAGGGGGGTAGCAATCGAAGGTGGCGGCAGAGACGACGGCGACGAGGGAGTCGGCGAAGCGCTTGCCCTTCTTGAAGCAGGGGAAGGCCGAGGCGTCGCCGACGCCGAGCGATATCAGCGGCTTCTCCGTCTGGCGGGCCACCGCCAGCAGCTGCGCCACCACTCCCCGTATCGACGTCTTGCTCTCCGACAGGATCGGGTTGCACCTGGCCGGCAGGGGAACGTCCGCCTTTTGGGCGGCAGCCCCAATATTGGCGTCGGCATCGGATGCGATAGGTTCCTGCGTAAACTGCCTGCTCGAGATGCGAATCTGGGACGTGGGCGCCATTAAAGCGAGGGAGAGAGACAGAGAGAGAGAGAGGAAGTCAGATAAAGGGAGAGAGAGAGAGAGGAAGAGAGATTTGGGAGAGATCGACGCAAGTTATTGTGGTTGCTTCGAGGAATCGTCGCTTCCATTGTTCTGTTTATATTTGGACCACAAACATGGACAGATCACCACGGTAAAATGGTGAAAACAGAGTGAGTAAATTAGGAAATCGAAGCCAATCAAACAGGGATAAATCACGAAAGAGGCGTGGGCTGTGGAGCGTGAACAGTTTAATTTCCAATTAATTTTCTGATGGTTTGGTTAAATTGAAACCACAAGCTAGCTAGCGACTAAAGTACAAGGAGTCTCTCATCACCGTCTGTCTGTCTCCAAACTCGGAGGACGAAGATTTTAGTTAAATTAATTATGGTGGAGGTGTTATTAATAACGTGGAAACGTCCAGGTCTCTATTAATGTCGAATACGTAGACAGCCAGCAACGTCTCAAAGTTATTCGTTATCGTTAATTCTGAAAAAAGATTGACTACGGATTGTAGTGAGGTTGACAGTGGGGAAGGAAAGAAAGAGAAGAAAGGAAACAAAAGCAACAAAAACACTATTGATCGACTAGTTTAGGATTAATTAATTAATTAGCAACTGTCAGGTTCGTTAGGTATTTGTGTATTTCTTAGGAGGTTAATTAGCTAGTGATTTCAATTAGCTAGTTCTTGGAGTTCCCAGCAACAGCAGCTAGACACCAGGAAGATAGGTGCCGTTCGTCTGGACAAGAAGTGCACGTCCCAACTGTCGAATGGCCCTATGATTCTGAGGACGCGCCGAGTGCTGGGAAACTTCCAAGGTGCCATCCGCAAACAGCCTGTTCGACGTTAATGATTTTGATACTTGGCTTTGAGTAGAGCCACCAGAGGTAGTAGTGTGCGAGTGTGTCTCACTCGAGAGATTTCCCAAATAATTCGGTGTTCATGCATGTGCATCTGAAAAAGAACAACAGCGAGTTAGTTACGATGTATGATTAAATTGGGCGATTGGTGTTAGATCATACGGTGTTGAGATTGTTTGAAAGTTGATCGAGTGGAGAAAGTTCGAACACATAATTTTTCATCCTCTTAGCTCTTGCACACCATCTCACAAACTTCAAAGGGCCGTTAGAGACCTGGTCAGGGAAGGCGTCTCCGGCTCTGGTGGTAGTCAGTGGGATGATTTCGAGGGGAATGAGAACTGTAGATGAACAGTGCCAATATGCACGTCCCTGCGCAGAGAATCAAAAACCCCTATTTATAATAGAGACTCCCTCTCTTGGCATGCATATTAATGCGTTACCTGTCAAGGGTAAGCCGCCTCTGACACTCTGACACCTTACCTCATCTAGCATGCCGTTTCCGTACCTGGTGTCAGGATTGGGAGCTTCGACTATACTTCCCAGATGATGCACCCCCTTTGTCCTCTGAGATTATGACAAACGGCTCATTACACATCAAAGGAGTAGGTAGAGTGAAGGTTCTCTCTTGGGGGCTGTCTGACCAGACGGAGCATCAAGTTGCTCAGCTGGCTTCTCCGGGACGTATGTGACTCTACCGATTGGACTGCCTACTTAGTCTGGGAGATACCGACGTATAAGGCTCTATTGACAGGACTGTCTACTCAGTCGGGGAGACGTCGGCATACGTGGCTCTGTCGACTGGGCTACCTGTTCAATTGGGGGAGCTCGACACGGGCCACTAACTTCCGAAGTCCATGGCAGACCCATGTGGTTGACCAACCGATCGAGCCCTCTGATTGGGCGGTCCTGCTGGCCCACACTGGTCGTTTTGCTGATTACGCCTAGACTCTGTGTGGCCCTTCCGACCTTATCACATCACAAGCTTCCCTCTCAAGTCTAGTCGAATGAGGTTGAAAGTTCGACTGACTGGACAGAAGTGTGCTGGAGTCGACCTGCCTTATCTTCCTCGCTGCTGGTGGTCTAACCGAATAGAACCATTATCTGATATGACCGAGAGCCCTCACGCTTCTATCTTGACGAGTCCATCCATCTTTTGACTGTTTTGGGAATGGTAACCGTCGTTTAGCATTAAATGTGGGAGATTAACAATAATAACGTCAGATTATCCATAAATGACGCCGCCACGTGTCTGTCGTTGAATGGACGCCTCTGTCGATGTCACATTGCCGCGGAATTTGAGGAGACAACGTAGTTTACTGTCCCGACGATTTGAAATCAACGATCTAGATCTTCAGCCTCTTCCCGCAGACATTGATCCAATGGTTTCGTTGGGGACTCGGTTGATATATAAAAAGATGTCTCCACCCGCAGTTTTTATTGATCTCACATCCCTTTTTTTCGCTTTCCCAACTTTGGCTTTATCCGACTACCTGAGCGTGTGTTTCCGGCCGATCGATCATAAGTTCTCTTCCCGTCTCCGTTGTCAGTGTATGTCCGTCCGGTAGCCATGGCGTCCACTTCCTCCTCCCGTCTTGTAGCTGGCCTCCGGTACATGTCCACCCTGTCTCCGGTCGGTCTAAGATGCGAAGCTAGAGGCATTGAAGAATGCACTGTTGGAGAAAGAGCTCCTTTTGAAGGAGAAAGGGGCCCTTCTAGAGGCTCATTCGGCGGAGGTGGACTCCCTGAAGCACTCCTTGGAGGAGTACAAGGCTTGGGAGCCCTAGTGGTTATAGACTTTCTGTCTTCAGTACATAAGGTCCTAGGACTTTATGAGCAAGGTGGGCTCCTGGATAGTGAAGGCCGCCGAGTCAGGGTGGACGGGACATGCAGCAACTAATGAGAGCGAGCACCTGGCTACCGATGTGCAGCTCCTAACAATGATCCGTGTTTCCAAAGATCTTTAGTAGTCATCTTTTGGTATGGAATAATATGAATATATCATATTAAGAATTATTTTTTAATAACAACAATAGCCTCAATACCTCTTCAAACCTTTTGTAAGGCAATGACAATGTCTATGCTAACATCCTCCAATGACAATGGAGGGTTTTGAATTTAAGACCTTAACGATAATTAACTTCTAAAACTCTTATCACAGTTGATGCATATATAATTTATTTCAATTCACGGGTGTGAGTTTGATTTTAAAGTTTATTTATTTTTGGATCGATAAAACTCTAAATTATTTTAGATAATTCAAAATAAATTTATAAATTTTAGTTATTGATTTTCAAAATTGAAAATAAAGAATTAATTCTAGATCGGTACTTGTAATTTACGGATCTGTCTCATGAGAGTCCCAAAAAAAGCTTTGGTTATCATGGTCAAACCGGACACATTGACAGCGCGGCATCCAACCTACTGAAGATGTAGTTCTACCTAATGAGCTTGTTGTTATGCACAAAAGTCTTTTTTATATACAATTAATTAATGTGCCACTCACTTGAGGTTATCTTTGGATATACATGAATTACTTCCTAAGAATGTTATGGGAGATACAGGAAATGCAAGTTACATAATTGACATTTAGATTTATCTTGTTTGAATTGATAATCTTAAATTATTAGACTGGGCTGGTTAGACTGAGCAGCTGGCTTGATCGAGCTGCCAAATGTCATCCTGGCTAAGTCGCTGAGTGCCGGAGCTGCTGAGTGCTCCAGCAAGGCTGAGTTCCATCTTGGCCGAGTGTCGAGCCGATCTACTAGTCATCTGTCAGACTATCGAGTGGACTTACCATCCTGAGTCCAAGTAGGATGTCGTTGGATGCAGCTGAATGCTCTTGAGTATGGTGAGGTCCGAGCGATTTGAGTGTCTTTCGAGTTCGAGTGAGAAGCCGAGAGTTGAGTACTGCTCGACCATATGCCGAGTCACACCAAGTATCGAGTCATGATGTCAAGTTGTTCGATTGTCGAGTCAGAGTCAGGAAATAGAGTACCAAGTTAGCCTTGCTCAGTCCGAGTGGGTATTTGTTGATTGTAGAGTTAAAAGAGAAATGCTAAGGCTTGTGTTGACATAGTTTTCTTTAGGGATGTAATTGAATCGAGTTTAGTCGGACAGTAAGAAGCTCGAGTTCGATTCATTTTGCTTAAGCTCGACCTCACCTTGAGTTCGATTCGAGTTTTAATTCTTAAGCTTGAGCTTAGCTCGGTTTGATAATATTTTCGAGCTCAAAAGTGGGCTCGAGCTCGGCTTGTTAATTTAATCGAATGAACTCGAACAAACTCTTTTTCAAATCGAGACCTGAATAGCTCACGAGCGGCTTGACTCGTTTGCACCTCTAGTTTTCTTAAAATAGATTGGTCCCCTCCGGCTGTGCTTCAAGGTTAAGATGGATGTCTGTTCCCAGGGTACAATGAAAAAACCATGTAGATAACCAAGCATTGGTTGTTTGTGACGAATTAAGAATGTACTCGAATACTATTGCGGATAGATCTCTTGAGTGGAGTGCATGACATTAAGAAGGAAGCGAGTGGGAATGAAGGTGGAAGAATTTATATGATTCTATATCTACCTTTCTACTCAAGGCCTCCTTATATAGGAGCGCCAACCTTTGATAACATTAAATAGTAGAAACGTCAGCCGTTGGCTATCAATGGTCGATCGTTTCACCTTGGTGGTTATGGAAACACTATAAACATCCGATCGTTTCAGATTCAACACATTAATACATCCCGTTACATGATTGAGCATGTAACAAAATAAGATTCGTTGACAAAATGTTGGTTGATTCTCCCTCAGGCAAATTTTGCTTAGATCAGTCCCACATTCGATCATGTAAGTCATACTAGCATACGAGTCACCTTTGATTTAGTATAATTCCGATCTTAAATTTATACCCTATGGACCAACGTGTGAGAAGACCTCTTCGTACATATGTTCAAACTTCAATGATTATAATATTTTATAAACCACAAAACCACTCATTATCATTTTTTACGTGAGGCTAAACTCCCATACCCTTCTATTCCTCCTCTTTGATCTCTCTCGGGGCCGGGGAGGTGGATTAGCATAGCGATGACAATAAACATTGTCATAATATTGCCATTGCTTTGTCACTATTGGTCAAACTAAATCTAGTCAAACGGTCAGCCTCGGCTCAGTGTGGAGTCGGTGGTCAACCACGTGCACACAAACTTAGACATATCTTTCTGATAAAATTAAGCTTCCATATTTCTCCAACGAACAAACATGATTTAATCCTTTCTTATTTTTTAAGAGAGTCTTTACTGAGTAATTAATGCATGCGTATCTACAATATGCGATGGATTTCTCTTCTCTCATAATTGGGGTTAGACAATATATAACTCGATAATCATAATTAAAGATGTAAAATGAAAAATGGCCATCCATCATTAACGATTTTCGATTCACCTCAACTTAATGCCACCGGAAGTTGCTGGGGTCGATATTGGGCTGGGCCGGTCCTGGGCCGAGAAAGAACAACTCGCCCATCTCCGAACTAGTCGTCGGGCCGGAATTATTGGGCAGGAGAAATCCTTCGTTCGCCTTCGGAAATTGCTGCTGCTGCTGCTGATGATGGAAAGGCGAGAACTGGAGGTGCGGCTGCTCCAGGAACAGCTGCGGCTGCGGGAAGTGCAGCGTCGGAGGAGGCATCACGGCGGCCGGCGGCGCGTCGTGGAAACTCGGCCGGTACTGCGGGCCGGACGGGAAGCCGGTGAACTGCTGCACCATCGCGCGGAAGTTGGCGGTGTCGGTGTTGAGCAGCGTCACCGGCGCCTTCCTGGACGCTCTCGTCCGCCGCCTCGCCGGCCGCGCCGCCCTCCCGCCCGACGAC
>JBBPFP010000032.1:5847650-5858114 GCA_037974795.1 Kaempferia galanga
CAACTCTGTTACACAATATTATTTTAGCAATTTAAAACTATGATAGTAATTTTCTTGTTGTGTCAAGTTTCACTTTTTATTAGTAAATTTTAAAAATAATTTTTTTACTAAACTTTCAGGTCTAATTTATTAAAAAATAATATATTTATCTAATAAATTTTTTTAGTTAATTGAATAAAGTTAAATTTCATCAATAAAAGGTTAAAAATACTTGCTAAATTTGTTAGTGATAAATTATTATAATATTGTTAATATACATTTAATTGCTAAAAATTTCATGCACCAACTGTCCTTTATCCAAAGAATATTTAGCTTGCAATCTTTCTTTTTATCATTGATGGCAAATTATAATAAAGAAAAGGGTGCACAAAATAATTTATGAATGAGTAAAGGCACAATAATAAAGATATAAAATGATGAGGAAAGAGAAGAAATGAAAAAAAAAAATTTATTTAGAAATAATCTAGTATAATATTAAATATATTTTTAAAATTTTAAAATAATTTTTTGTTTTAAATATGAATTATTATTAAGTATAATTAATAAATATTTTTAATTTATTAGAGAAACTTAACTTTTACAAATTATTTACCAAATTTTAGTCCGAAAAAATAATAAATTACTAGTCAAATCTATCTTTTATGGTAAAAAAAATTAAAATTACCAACTAAATATAATTTTTATTAGTAAAAAATAAAATTATCAATCAAACCTAATTTTGATTATTAAAAAAAATTAAAAACTACATGTAGCATGTAACAATTCTCTCGCCCCAGTACCTCCGCCATTAATCCTTTCTTGGGCAACACGAAGAAGGTAGACATGCTCAAGTATACCGAGTTTCGACCTCTTAACTTCGCGTGACACCCTCCTATGTCTTAACTATCGCACCACCCAGCCAAATCTATCTACGGTTAATCAAAATTAAAGATTAATGGTTTCCTATGAATATTTGGAAATAACAAGGTTGGTTTTAGAAAAATTGCTCCGCAAATCAAATTTACACCGATGTCAAAATATACACACACGTGCTCGCCCGGTCATCTCAACTAATGGGTTAAGTCTCACTTTTTTTGATTTAGTATGTATAAAATTTATATGAACTGTAGATATAAATTTTTGATATGTATAAAAAGTTATTATATATTCAAATATGTAATCAATTAAAATTAACAACCCAACCTAATTTTTATTAGTAAAAACTAAAAGTATGAATCAAACCTAATTTTGATTAATAAAAAAAATTAAAAATTACATGCCAAATCCATCTACACGGTTAATAAAAAAATATTTCACCAATAAAATGTTTAAAATACTTACTAAATTTGGTAGTGATAAATTATTATAATATTTTTAATATATACTAGCTATCGCACATTAGACTTGATAAGGGTGCACTATGAATAAATG
This sequence comes from Kaempferia galanga, assembly GCA_037974795.1. Lineage (NCBI taxonomy): Eukaryota > Viridiplantae > Streptophyta > Magnoliopsida > Zingiberales > Zingiberaceae > Kaempferia > Kaempferia galanga. The sequence continues at coordinate 5,849,061 of JBBPFP010000032.1, forward strand.
TAAATTAGTATCCTAAAAAGGCAAGCTTTTTAATGTCACCGAGATATTTATAAAAGTTTCTTTATTTGCAGTGTTACCGATGTGGGACTAAAAAAATCATGGTAATTTATATTTTTTCTAAAAAAAACAACTAGAGAAAATTATTAATAAGCATTAACATAATACATTAATATCTATTAATGAGAAAATTTTTTAATAATATATCACAATTGAGTTCGAGCTCTATATCCTTAATTGATTAAGGAGAAAAATTCTCAATAATGCACTATAGCTGAATCTTAAACTTTAGATCCATAATTGATTTATGAGAAATTTTTTTAATAATATGAGTTTCAAACTTTAGATCCTTAATTGAAATTACTAATAAATCTTGAAATTGTTTTCAGTATGAAAAGAAAAAAATATTAACTTAATTTATTTTTGAATTTTACTAAATTAATTAAAAGTTAATAAGTAAAAGGTGCGGATTATTGTTAATAAAATAGTGAGATTACTTGAATAATATTTAATAAATTTTAATTGAATTGGAACCATTTTAATAAATTAAAATAATTTTAATCAATATTTACGGAGATTGAATAATATTAAAATTGTTTTAACTAAAATTAAATAAATTATTTTCAAATATACTATAATACCTTTGACTTATTATAACAATACTACAATAAGAATATAAGAAAATAAAATAATATTAGAATAAAATGAGCCACACTCTAAATTAGTATATTTTTTGATGATAACAAAGATAGAGAATATAATTTTTTTTTTAATTTTAATCTTAAATTATAAAATGCTATTATCCTTGGATAAGGCATAACTTTTTGTCCGAATGTTCTGAAAATTCACGTGTTTGGAATTAGATTAGAGATGAACCGGGTCAGCCGGCGCCAAACCGACAAAGGCGGACCCCACCTCTTATATTCAAAAGAGAATTTTGACTTTTGTTACTCCACGCCACGCCGTCAATCCATCAATGGATTGACGGAATCCATCAAAAATGTGCGTTTTAAGGTGTATTTTGTAACGTGAAGGCAGGTTTGAGGACTAGGAAAGGGGTGGGTTAATGAAAGAGTTTGGAATTTGGATGCCACGCACTCACTGACGACAGTCTTGCATCAAGATTTGACTTATGGTTCCGATTTGCCGGACCATGGTGAAGAAATAAAGTTTAGCTTAGAGTGGTATTGGGACTGCAAAATGATTTACACATCTATTCTGACTTAAGATAATTTGTAAATTCTCATCTTTAAGGCTATAAATAATAGAAGACAGTTCATATGTATTAAATATTATTATTGCCTTTTAATTTTATGCTTTCTTTTGCAGGCTATTTCATATTCAGAGCTACAAAAATTATCAGAAACTAGAAGTTCCATTGGACGATGGTGTTTGCTTCTGTAAACCTGTCAAAAGTTGGTTATTAGCTGAATATACTAAATATTATGTGTTGGATTTTTCGGAAACCAACTCAATCATCATTGTTCAACCAAGTCAGCATCAATAACAAATATTTGAAATTTGGTGCATGCATGTATTATAATATTTTGTAGTATTTATTGCTACAATATAGAATCATCCCTTAAATTGCACTTATATTGCCATCTTTACCATTCCATCTGGTGTTCTAGTCTCCTATGACAAATTAGTTTTGAAATAAATAAATAATATGATCAGAATCCATCAAAAAGTTTGTCAATCAATCTCTCCATGTACACACACATATATACACACACACACACAAAGTCTTCTCTTCTTACTCCCTAATGCAAGGTTCTACAATTGAAGGCAAATGCCTTAATGGGACGACAATGGTGGTTGATGGAGGACTTTAGCTGTCCCAAATGGCGGATTATTAATTCGTGAAAGTAGACCCAAATGGCGTATGAATGGCTTGTTGTCCCAGTGAATGGCTTGGTGGGTTAAATGAATTGATGGTGAGTACCAGAAGAGAAATGAAAAGAGAAGGTGGCTAGCTATGCAGTTGACGACAAAGTACCCCTAGAATTTATAGGCTGCCTTTGGAGGAAGCCAGCCAATCATGTTCTTTTACACCTACAGATGGATGACTCTACTTGTATTTCAAGAAATTGACAAGAAACAAAGAATGATCAGTCGCTAGCTATTGGGAAGATATGTACTTGATATATTAATTACTTGTGTTAATAATAATATACCTCTGGAGTGTACTACCTAGGTCAATATATAATTTCCCCTGTATCAAGATTGATCAAGGCCTTAGGTTTCTCAGTTTTACCATTGAGGTTATGTGCATGGTAATGCAACTCATAATCTCCTACGTGCTTCTAGACAGTACTCTTCTTCTACTTAATTACTCCATGTAGAACTCACATCACACGTTGCATACCACAAAAAGCTTTCAGAGTAGTCTTGCATTAGAAGAACACTTGAATTGCAATGGTTCTCCTTAGTCCAAGTGTTGGCTGCCTACTTCTCCATCAAAGGGGTTAAGTTCAATTCAATTTAATTTTCTAATACGAGTATTAAGTGTGCAAGTTGCACAGGTTGATTGAAAGAGTAAGATATACTTCATGTTGATTAGAAACTTATAAGAATAATTTAAAGTCCACGAGCTAGGTGAATTAACCAAGAGCTTGGCTGTGACACATTAACTGTAAATTCAAGAGCTCAAGGTTGACTAAGAGTTTAGTAGAGATCATTTGATCAAATGGATTGTTGGTTCGATGGCTTGAAGGGCCAGAGTGAGAGCAACTCAAGAGCATGCATGATATAACTTGAAGTTGAAGTTTATTATACTAGAGACTATGATACAAATTAAACTCTAAACTTTTTTCCTTATTGTTTGCTTAATCATTAATTAAGAAAACATAACACATGTATTTTTTTCATATTAAAAAAACAATGCCACGAGTGATAAGTAAGGTCCTTTTTGATGGAAGATTGAACAAGTCACCTCTAAAGCTAAAAATATAATTCTTTTCGGTGTCAATGAAAAATATAGTTTTTAAGTTTACTAAATTAACAAAAGAAGGCCATATATTCAAACGTGTGGTTTCCTAACTTTCAAGAGCTTGGAGATGTTTCAATCACAAAGTAATATATGATATATATATGAGGAACTCTCCATCAGCTTTTGGTGGATCAATAATCATTGTTTGGCTGCAAATAATATGCTTAGTGATTCAAGTCATCCACATTCTTGAAATGGGCAATGAACCTTCCTCTTTTGGCTTCCACGCCAATTCATGCTCCACTTTCTGTCATTGTTAAGAAACACAATTGTACTCTGAATTCTTTTCTTGTCAAAACCCAGTAATTATGAAGTACTTTTTGCCACTCTTAGTTACGTTACAGAAATCTATGAGCAAAGTACCAGGGTACTGATGCTTATCCAGAGCAAATTGAGAAGATAAAAGAAGGCCACTTAATAATCAATCAGTTTGCTCAAAATCCTAGTTTCTCATTTTCTGAATTTAGTAATAACCATGGAAACACACACTTGAATGAAATTGTATGAGGCCATTTAACTAACCCCTACAACACTGTTTTTTCCCCTTTCTTTTCTGTAAATAATAATAATTACATTACTTTCATTGCTAGCAGCAGAAGAATAGAAAAAAAGAAACAAATTAAAAAGAGAGCTAGTTTATTTCTCACCAAAGCTTTCTCTCCAATTTTTATGCTATACCATCTTTAATTTTACTACTCCAAGACATTCTGATTCAAGGATGAACTCCAGTTAGTTTTGAAGCAAATAAATATTTATCTATAAATAACATGTTCACTTGAACATTAATTATCTAATATGTGAAGAACAAACACTTTTTGTTTACAAAGTTTTGATTATTATTATTCTTAGCAACGCTAGGGAATATGATAGTAAGCACAATTACATCGATCTTCAATTACTTCGGCTTAAATTATTGTACAATTTCACTTTCTAACTAGCACAATATCAATATGAATCCTCAGGAATGAATTCTGAATTAATGATCAAGTAGCTGTGATCTGTGCTTTAGGTAACTGGTGATGGACAACATGGATTGATCAAAAGCTAGCTAGGGCATTGAAGAAGGGAAGGTGTGAAACCTGGAAATCTCTGACATCAAAGTCTTTGGGTACCCTAAACAAGAAAGGTGCTCAAGTAAAGGCATTACACATACCATGTGCATGCAGCACCAATATTTAAGAAGAATTGCAACTCTCTGTCTGTTCCTATCTGGGTTGAGGCTTCAGCTGTCCATTCCACATTTTCCCTCTTGAGGCAAAACCCTAATTTCCTAGGCATCATGTGTTTACAAAAAATGGAAACAATGGCAGAACAAGGAAGGGCCACCAGGTCAGAGGCAGTTAACAGTCCACAACAATGTCCACTTAATAACAACTTATAAACTATATGCAAAACAAATCAATTAGTTTTACTTAGAGTCAGGAATTTACTTATAAGTTAATTACTGTACACATATAAAGGCTAAAACTCAAAACATGGTGATTGGTGGATTAATTCGAGTTAACATAAGAAAGAAAACATATGAATTGTTAGCTTGGTTGATGATCAAAACTAGTAAAGTCATGTAGAAATTAAAGACTTAGCTATATATATTTAGTGCCTTTCCTTCCCTACCTCTCATTCTTCAACAAGTCTGAGTTGCAGGTAGGCTCAAAAAGCCATCTCTCTTCTTCTTTCTTTATACTACATCCTCCTTGATTCTTGTTCTATATATCAACTTTATTTCAAGAGAAAGTTGTCTTGTGATGCTTCTAACAAATTTTCTACTTCTGCTGGCAGTAATTACAGCAAGTAATCTTCTACAAATATACGGCCGGATCCTTGATAGGCTTGTTTTTCTAGGTCATCACTTTTTTCCCTCTATTTGATCAATATATTTTAGTTATAATCAGCTTCTATGATCTCAAACATGGAACTTTATGCTATAAAAAAAAGGGGGACTGGCTAACTTTAAATGGGTTGATTTTTTCTTCTCTTCTTTTTTCCTTCAGAGGAGTGGATCAATCAATATGGGTCGCGGGAAGATAGAAATCAAGAGGATCGAGAACCCGACCAACCGCCAAGTTACCTTCTCGAAGAGGCGAGGAGGACTGCTAAAGAAGGCCAATGAGCTTGCTATACTATGCGATGCACAGGTAGGACTTGTGATCTTCTCCAGCACAGGCAAGATGTTTGAGTACTGCAGCCCACACTTGAGGTATATATTGACATATAACTATCTTGTTCTTGGATTATATACGAAACAATTTCTTGGTTATCTTAGTGAAATATCCCAAAATTCTTTTCATAATTAATTGCCATCTTTATCTACAATATCTTTGAATTTATGTAAGATGGTGATTTGATATGCAATGATTACTTTTTGATCTGCCTTTGCCATTGATGGCCACCAACTAGCTAAAGGTGAATTTGGCATGATTAGGGTTTTCTCGATCTGATCTCTTACATGAGCAGATGTTTGTCTTTCTATACAGACCTTCATTCAATAGTCATGTTTAGGAAAAACAATTATCTGTAAATTAACGTTGAAGGCTTTTTTTCATTAATATTCTTAGGTCTCCCTTGCTTTCCAAAAATGTTGTCATCAGTTGGCCTGTAATAATATAATTAAATCTTTCTGCTCATTTAGTTTAGAGCTAAGTTTTGATCATGTCTAAATTTCAGTCTTTCCTTAATGAAATGCTATGAGAATTTAAGCTGTACTTATATGTCATCATTAACAAGCTCATGTTTGATCAGGACTAACATTCCTAGCTCTTACTTTTCTTAATTTTATTCTTCTAATCTAAAGACTTTTTTCACCATAAACAGAATACTAATTAACAAAATCAGTGATTTGTAGAGCATGAAATTTGACACAACTATATAATGATATTGACTCAACTCAAGTCATATCAGCCTTAAATTTTTACAAAACACAAAATTGATTAATGAGATAAATCATATGACAATTTACTCTTAATTAGGAGACATTTAAATAGGGCAGTGCATATATGATTTGCTTACTCTAATTCATACATAATGATGTTCATTTTTTTTCTTTCTTTTGTAGCATGAGGCAACTCATAGATAGGTATCAAAGAACCACTAACACTAGTTTTGAGGAGACCAACAACCAACAGGTATATATTATATATCTTGATTTCTTAAAATATCACTTAGTTTTGTAGGTTGTGAAAAATACCAAATTAATTGCTTATAATTTTCACTATCTTAGTATATGATTTTTGAGATATCCCGGATGAGAGATGAAAACCGCAAGCTTCAAGACAGCATGAGGCAGTTCATTGGGGAAGACTTGGCTTCCATGACTCTGAACCAACTGAATCAACTGGAAGAGCAGCTTGAGTTCTCTGCCAACAAAGTTCGAGCAAGAAAGGTATCATTAACAGATTGTTCATTAGCATAAGAAAATGTTTTTAAATTTTAGATACAAGAATTAAAGCAATTACAACTAAATGTACCTAGCAAAGATATATAATTAAGTATGTAAGTGTGTTGTAGTTCATGGAAACTGGTACTGTCTCTATTTGCAGCATCAATTGCTGAATCAACAACTGGAAAATCTGCGCCGGAAGGTACGCATAATTCGATAATTCAATCAAGCTAGCAATACTCGACTTGTCCTTCTAATATTGATCAACTACGTACTGTGTATTTGCTGCAACATATAGGAACACATTTTAGAAGATGAGCATCAACACCTTTGCCGCATGGTAACTTATAATTTTGTTGATGACTTAATTAATAATGTATACGGTACACAAAAACATACATATACATATGCATATACATATATATAGGCAGCAGAGCATCAGATGGTCCTAGAACAGCAGGTGGAGGTGATGGAGCACAAGGTGGCAGGCGATGTGCCGATGCTCGAACACTTCGGCCACTTCTACGCCGAGGAGACGTCGAGGAACTTGCTGCAGCTCTCGCCGCAGCTTCATGAGTTCCGGCTGCAGCCGACCCAACCCAACCTGCAGGATGCCACCTTCCAAGCCGGCCACGGCCTCCAGCTCTGGTACATGATCTATCTATAAACTAGCTAGCTAATTAATTAATGCATAATTGAATTTTCATAATTAATTAGGGTACTCTGTCGAGTTTGATGATTAGAATATTGCACTTGATTTCTAGGTTTTGACATCTTGCATCGGCTTATTGAACAGATCGATTGATCCTGGAGATGCCGATCGAGGAGGGGAGGGGAGCACTGATGAATGATCGATGGTGGATAATTAAGTACTTAATTATAGTTTGTCATAAATTTTAATTAGCTTCTGTGCGTGGTTAATTAGTGTGTTGTAATGTTTAAGTTAGAACGTATATCGATCAACTTTGTGGCATGCACGTACGTTGCACTGTGTGTTCTGGCCTTTCTCCGCAGAAGGAGCCAGTGATTTTAAGTTTAATGATTAAATCTTAGAACCAATTTAATTATATATATTAATTCACATGCATGATTATATATATATCTTTGTTAAATTAAGATTTTTTGTGTCAATTAAGATACATATCCTCAAAGAATATTTTTACTAAAGATAATTGGTGGATTGGACTAAAGATAATTCCCAATTCATTTGGAGTTTTACAATTGTAGGTTTAGTCTTTTAATTAGAGAAGCAATGAAATCCAAATTAAAGACAGATATTAATTTATTATTATCCGTGTAGGATTCATACTAAAACATGCATGTCTAGACTCCTACTGTTTAATATAATTCTACATTAGCAAACAATTATGAAATATTTTTCATATATCTCGTAAAAGAGATTAGTGAAATATTCAATAGTCAGAAAGTGGATATGACATTTTTTTTTTGTATTTTCACGTTATATATAATAATAATAATAATCAATTTAAAAATGTAAAATAAAATTTCTATATTAATAGATTCTCTAAAACCCCACAGTCCACAGATGTAATTTATTTATACAAAACGGAAAATATATTTAAATTACTAAAGAAATTTAAAAAATAATGAAAAATCATTACGATAAAATCTTGACTTTAACACTTCTTCGAGTTGGAGCGATTTATAAAAAAAGAGAGGTTATATCTAGATAAACCGAATTGAAAAAATTATTTTGAAATTGAAGCAAACTAAGAGAACGTAATGAAAAGCATGAGAGAAGTAATTCTTGAAATAATTATAAGGTTTGGATTTCACAATTATGATGGTTGACAATTTAGTTGTGATTCTCTCTTAGAGCATCCTCATTGGTGGATATTATAATACCCACTATCCCATTAAAAATATAAGATCCATATGTCATACACAGATTATATTAAAACTTTCATTTCTCTGATATTCATTTTAACATCAACGTGTTACATACGTACATTATATTAACATATTCATTCCCTCACGTTCATTTTAACATTAACACTCATTATGTGTAAGTCTCGCTATCCACTTATTATCTTTATTCTTATTTTACGCTAAATAAATATAATTTTAATTTTATTTACACCATTTAAATGATTATTATTTAAAATAAATAATAATAATATTTTAAAATATATTTATTACATATAATAAATTTTTATTTTATGAGTGTCATTTATTTACAATTAAAATATTATTTTAAATTTGAAATGAAGTAGTACAACATATAAAAAAATCACACACGTACTTGAATAAAACTAAAAAATAACATCTAAGTTAACGTAGAGAGAAACTATAAAATACTAATTCAAAGATTATTATTATATTATGACCAAATATATTTAATTAAGTCGGTACGAAGTTGATGATGCACATGACTGTCATGTAGTTCAGAATTTGTCCGGAGATAATCATGATCGAAATCCTTGGTTTGATCCATGGACGAGTTGTGTGGGTTCGTCACCTTCATCATTGTACCAATTTGTCACGTGACCCCCCTCATCTTCAACAATCATGTTGTGCAAAATAATATGCTAACATAATATGTTTTAACTTTTTATGTACCAATAATGAGCTAGACCTCTAACAACTGTCCATCGAGCTTGGAAGTAACCCAAATGCTCGCTCAACATCTTTTCTTGTCGCTTCTTGTCTTTCCTTAAATTACCTCCTC
>JBBPFP010000032.1:5885835-5904675 GCA_037974795.1 Kaempferia galanga
AGATTCTGTAGCTTGAGAACTTTTTTTTTTTTTTTTTTTTTTTTTTTTTTTGTATTAGAAGAATGCACAGATGAGGATGTTAAAGTAGATATGCGGATATACAAGGATAGACAGAATATGAAATGAAAATATTAGAGAGAAAATTAGAGTTGTACCTATTGAGAGAAAACTCTATGAGATACATTTAAGATGGTATGAACGTGTATTTAAACGGACTAATAAATGCTCCAGTTAGGCAATGTGAAACTATAATAAATGTGCACATCAAACGTGGAAGAGAAAGATAAAAAAAACTTGGTTAGCAATAATATAGTAAGATAAAATTTATTTAATATAAATGATAATATAGTGGGGGATAGAATCAACTGATGTAGAAGGAATGAAGGATTTATATAGCCAACCCCACCTAGTGGGATAAGGCTTGGTTCTTGTTATAGAGAAATACCAATATCTTCTCATGGAATCATTTCCATATATTCCCTACTACATACATTTAACTATATCCATCTTGCAATGTTACAATTCCCCAAGTTCCCATAGGCTCAGAGGATAAAACATATTCATAAGGATTTCATTGGTATGTACTATTACCAAAAATGTCACAAAAGTGATGCTAGATAGCTTCATGCATCAAAGGGTAATCTCATGACAAGAGTAGAGTGCAACAAGTGACTGAAGGGTTAACTTTGTCATGTCCAACATAATTGTTAAAAACAGGATTGTAGTTGTTGCTGATAGCATCTCTCAAGTTGGGCCAGTATTGACAAGGGCCAATGTAATCCTTCTTGAGATATTTGGCAGATTGTATACATTGTTTAAGAAGTTGGATAACATAAATATTTGATGAAACAGTTAAAAATATAGTTATATTAAGTTATTGTTACTCGTTAAGATTTACTTGAAGGATTGTTGAACCTTGTCATCACTTTTGATCTTCACTTATTTCTTGCTTATTGTTCCTTGGAAACTGTTGTTGTTTATAACACAAATCTATCTTGGGCAATTTTCTTACTTATTCTCATGACATTTTATATATTTTTATATATTTTTCTCTTGTCAATATGCATGCAGATGTTCGTTATTCACAAAGCATATTATTTCTTTTACCCAGGTGATTTCATACATACCGTTGTCTCTCGATCTCCTACTACACACTTTATAATACACGCGAGGAAAGCATTGCTAAGTGGTCTCAGTCCTGCTGAGAATCGGAAGGTTCCCCCTCTGAAGTATGTTTAGAATTAATAAATGTGGATTGGTCATAAGCATAATATATATCCATAAGTCAACTGTGTTATATTTTGCCTTTTAATGTTACATACGCTTCAAATTTTTTTAATCATTATTCTCTATTTCTTGCTATTTAAATTGATATTTGGTGACCAGTAGCATATGCCACTCTTATGTGTCTTGTAGAATCTCACTTAACTCTTAAACTAAAAGTTACATGTCATTGTCAAGCTATCTTAGTCTCAACAATTTGGATCTTGAAGGTTGATATATTTTGAAAAACTTAGAGCCTAGAAGGTCCATTTTGTTTTTGTTTTCACTCATGAAAACTAATTTGAATGAACAATAACAAAGTTGAAGATAAAGCATTTGCTAGAACTCAAAAATGAATTTAAATATATTTTTAAAAATCCAGCTTGTGTTTGTTACTAACCGATGATTATTCTTGTGGTATCTTTTCAAGATTGATCATGTCAGCTTGGTTCCACTAATCAGGTCAATATACCTAGGTTAACTAGTCAGCTTGATGGGATCTACTCAGTTTGATTAGTTGAGTCAAATGAGTTGACATAGTTCTACAGGTTTTGTCGATACAGTGGCCAACCAATTCATTTTAATTTGCTGAGAAAATCAAGTCAGCTTGGATTAATCTGGATGATTGAACAGTCAGCTCAATTCAATTGGCTAGGATCATTTAGTTTGTTTTGTATAACCATCTAGGCTGATGAAGTTAGCTCAGTTCAATCATAGGGGGCTAATTGGTTAATTAAGTTAGCTCTTTGGGGTTGATTGGTTAGCCTTTTAGCTAATGGGGAAAGGAGAGTAAACCTAGTTTATTTAATCTAAACGATGAGGTTAATCTGGTTTAATGAGTAAGCTGATTGATCAACTTGTTTCAACAGATCAAGCTCATGGGGCTTAGTTCAATTCAATTGGTTGCGTTAACCTAATCTGATTGGTTTGTTAACTGAGTATGCCTGGTTGATTATTCAATTGATTAGGTTAATTTAGTTCATTGCCTGGCTCCAACTTAATAGCAAGCAAGAGAATTACGTTGGATTCCTATGTATGAGTATGGCTTGTCTCTTTTAGAATGAAATAATATTTTTATTATTTTTAACACTATATACCTGTACATAATTTTTTTTTTACAGATATGAGTACTATTTTTCCTTGTTGCGTGACTTCCCTGAAATTCGGTTCACTATAAATGGTGGCATTACTTGCATCAGCCAGGTAAATCTAATGCATTTGATCTTTTTTTTTACGTGGTTCAAATTAAGTTGTTATAAACTTATTATCATCTCTCAGTCAGATTGGATGTTCAAGATTTTACCATTCCCATCACTCTTTTTAAGACACAAGTTTAATTGCACAAGCACATGATAAGTTTGGCAATACAATTAAGCACAAGAAATATAAAACCACATGCTTTATTGAAGACCTTTATTTTAATGACAGGTTAAAGCATCTTTAAGAGAAGGAGCTCACAGTGTTATGGTTGGTCGTGCTGCATACAACAAGTATGTTTTATCCCGTTTCACTGCCAATACTTCTTTGATATATTTATTGATTCTGCATACAAGCTTGTGTAAATCCTCTTTCTATTCCTTTTTTGATATACAGATCTGTTGTATACAATTTGGTCATGTATCGGATTATGCGAGCATCTGGTGTTATGAATCTGTCAATAACAGATTAATACCTTTAACTTGATTAGTTTTCAAAGACGTTTCTTTTTGTTACTAATAGCCCTAGTTTGCTGATTGTTTTACATTGTCTTGATGAGGTTCATAATTATCTTACAAATTATATATTGTTTTTAGCGTGTAAATTGAATTTTAATTGGTTGTGAAGGTTCTAAATAATACTTGACCAGTTCATTTCACAATCAGTTAGCCCAATATCGATGCAAACCCAAGTTCTCTGTGGTGCACAGGAGCTGTCAGAAAATAAACTACTGACAAGTTAATAAATGGAAAACAGATTAAGTGTATTTGAACTTTGGTTGAGCAACAATATTTGATGGCAAGAGGGGATTGATGCATGATTTCCTTATATTATAATATCATGGATGGGTTGTAATTTGAACTTTTCTATTTAGATAATAAATAAAATGGTGGGCAATGTTTTGTTGTGGTTGGTCTTAATCACATTTTGATATGTTGTAATATGATTTAAGTTAATTGTTGTCTGTGTTTAGATACGTGCATCAAGCATGCAAGACTCAATAGGATTGAGTTGTGGATTTGATGATTGTAGAGATCATGTGTTTGATGGCTTGACAGCTTAGTTTGAGTGGTGATGGAGTTCTAAAAGAGCTCAGAAGCATTGAGGGCATGAAACTTAGATTGTGTGGTTGGTGTTGTGATCATGGAGATCATATGCTTGACGGCTCAATAGCTTAAATCAAATGGTGGAGCTTCGAAGGAACTCGAAGGACTCCAAGGCATGGAGCATTAATTGAGGTGTGATTGTGGAACTCATGGAACTTGTTTGCCTTGGAGTTGGTTTGGATTAGGTTGTCATCGTGACTTGGAGAGGAGTTCAGTGGACTTGAGAGCTCTAGGCTTAGATTGAGGTGTTGCTTTGGATCAAGTTGTCACACTGGACTCGGTTAGGGGATAACTGGACACTTGAGGTCATGAGTGATTGCAAAATGAATATAATCTTTTGGTTTTTATCTTCACGCATGTATGGTGTTATGATTGCCTAGATAGTGGTGAGCTACCTAGAGCCTGATGGTTATAAAGCTTTTGGTTGTGAGATGGTCTCCCAAGTCGTATTTTGTCACTTTGCTTAGTCCAAAATCTTTGTGTAGGTGCACAAATAAAGGTGTTAGGTGCTAATCAACTGGTCAAATAACTAGATGTGATTTATTGGCAAACATAATTTTTTTGTTTGTGATTCAATCAATTGGATAGAAAACCATTGACATCCTACGACTACATTTTGACATGTCAATTGATTGAAGGCATCCATAATTGAGCCTTTGTTTATAAGTTCTTGAAAAGCTTTTGGGTCCTAGGGCGTAGCATAGACGATGGGTGCATGACATCTTTGGCGTAATGGCTAGGATTCAATTCTCAGCAACTAACGACATAGGGTTTACCCCACCATGCACCTTCTGCTTGTGTACCTGCATGAACTTCCCTCCATATCCATGGGGCCGACATTAGGGGAGGCCGTTAAGGTAAAGGATTTACCTTTTTGAAAAGCTTTTGGACACAAAAGACAGATTTCTTGGGCTTAAGGTGGTTAAAAGTCTCCAACAGCTTAAACAACTTTGAAGGCTTCATCTTTGTTAAACCCTTGTCAATCTACTCTCCTAGCTTTGATTCCCATCTTTATGGAGATGTGAAGTTCCTATTACTGAGATAAGTGCATATATAACTTATATAATGCCATTTGTGAAATCCCATTAGTTTGTCAAGGAGGTATCCTTATTTGTAGAGGTTTACCCTATTACCCCTTGTGAAGGTATGAATTAGTGGAATCTTCTGGGGTAACACACCAAATGCATCATATGTCATGGTGTAGGAGTGGAGTCTTTAAACCATATAATATCTTTGTGGTAGTGTCTTGTTTAGTTTTCTTTGATTTCCAATACGTGTTAATCTTGACTTGACCAAATTGGTCTCACACGAGTACACTCATTCTAACTAATGATTGAATTTGTTTGAGTTTTTGTGCAAGGATCGACTACTTGAAGGCATTGTTTATTCAAGTTGTAGTTGGACTGTCTTCATAGAAAATATCATTATAACATATCAGATCAACACATCTTTCCTAGGTTAAATCATGTAGACAGACTTGATATATGTGTACACCACCACTATTAAAATATCGTTATGTGTTGATCTTTCGGTAATGAACCCAGTTCTTTTGAGGTGCGGCGAGGAGTGAGTTGGAGAGTTCTGATTGAAACTATCTACCAAGGTGGTTAGGCACACATGAAGCTTTCTTGAGAATGTAAGGCTCAATAAGGATTTCGACAATGAGAGGTGAGAATTTTGTTGAACCTTAAGTTTGTTCTTGTTTAGTTTCCTTCTCCATAAATATATTGGGATAACACTTGACTCATCCAAGTAAGCTACTAGTTGCCTCTTCTTTTCTTATTTGTTTTCTCCTCCTCCTAAACTTTCTACCTCATTGTATATTTGCACGTCATTCATGACATCAATATTGTTTTGGTTAAGGATTGATGCCCTAAGTTAGACTGTTAATTTAAACTTGGTAATCTATTATAGTAGGTGGCTAAATTTTAAGTAGGCATTGCTAAATGTAATTGAGTATCAAAGTAAGTTTGAAGACATCCACATGCTTTGCTCCCTAACTAGATCTTGTGGAAATCTTGCATGCTAATTTTTTTCACCCCTATGTTGATAGGAGAGCTCAACCATAAGAATGTTTAAATTGAGCAGTTTCTGAACTCTCTTGTACTCAAGCAGTCAAGCCATTTGATGGGTAATGCACCCCTTATAGGACACAGACATTTGTGAAGTCAACTAGCTTAACTTGTTCTGGAGCTGATAACTATAGGTATCTAGGAGACTAGAGTAACCTAACCTTTAATCTAACCTTGATATTCTGTAATTGTTGTTGTCAGAGACACCTAGAGTTGAAATGTTTACATGGAGTCATGTATATATATTAATTGAAATTTTCATTGACAAGAAAACGAGTATTCTGAGCTTCTGGGAAGTGACGAAGAGTTTGGTGCACTACACGTAGTGTGGGTGTATCTTGTCCAAACTCTTATAACATGTAGTAGCACACTATCATTTTCAATATCTTCATAAAATATGAGCATACATGTAAAATCATCATAGATATTAGTGGTTGCATGAATGTTGTTATCAAGGTCCATACTAAGATATAAGTCACCAGAACCACACTAAGACCTTATAAGGTTACATAAATAGACCAAACATCTTCGTGACTATGAGAGGTGCCAAACATCTCTTTGTGACATTGAGAGGTGTCTGGTCCCTATTGAAGTAGGTTTCTACACCAAAAATATAGTGCATGTTCTGCTCTATAATGTTGCTTATATTATCCTCAATTGGCCTTGGTTGATCACCTCGGCAAGTCTAGTATAATTGGAAGAGTGTCAAGTTCAACCTGGCCTAATATAATCTAGATCGGACCAAAACCTGAACCGCAAAGTCAATTCCTTCTTCTTACTCAATTACAATTTAAAAAAGGATGTTGGCTTTAATAAGTAGGGCATTAAGGTTGTACCAGCATCCCACTAGAGGATTACCTTTAAGGTTAACAAAATTTTAAGTGAATTCCATGACATAACCATAGAAGAGTTGCTGAAGCATCTACCACCCTCGCACATGGTTATAGACTTTGTTCCAGGTTCATAGTAACTAAATCTATACTATGACGTGAAATAATAAAAACGTGTCGAGCTAAATAGAGAAGTCAAATAGCTCTTCAAATGAGTTTATTAGGGAGAATATGAGTCCTTTTGTTGGCCCTGCATTATTGACCCCCCAAAAGGATGACTTTGGGAGAATATATTGATAATTGTGCAATTAGCAAGATCAACATCCATTATAGGTTTTTGTACCTTGACTAGGTGGCATGCTTAATAGTAGAAGTGCAAAGGTTCTCCAAGATTAACTTGCGTCGTGGATATCATCAAATTAGGTGGAAAACTGCCTTTAAGATAGATTAGGCTGTGTAAATTTTTCCCTTTGGACTTTCAAATGCTAAGCACACTGGTGAGCTTCAATTAATCAAGTCTTAATTCCCTTATAGGTGGATACAAAGTGAGGAGGAAAATTTGTGTTTTTTCTATTATTACCTCAAGGAATTTACAATTTATTTATTGATATAAAAAATATTCAACTACCCTTAAAAGATAGGACATACTAGGTAAATGCAAGAGTATGTAATCTACAACTAGATAAATTAAACCACTAGATAAATTAAACCTATTCTCATTACCAGTACTCAGCACTACATCACTTTCTTTCTATGTAGTTTATTATTTCTCATTTTCATCTCTTGTTTGACAATTCATTCTGTCTGATTACATGTTTTCAAGTCCATGGAATACCTTGGGACAAGTTGATAGTGAAATATATGATGCTTCAAGAATACATTTTTCCCGTCGTCAAGTAAGAAATGCTGCTTTATTCTGTGCGTATTGAATTTTGCTTCAGTACAATTCTGTAATTAGTTTATACTTATTTGCTTCTCACAGATTTATGTATTTAGGTACTTGAAAAATATCAAATATATGGGGATTCTGAACTTGGAAAATATGGACCAAACAAGCCAAGTATTAGACAGATAGTAAAGGTTGGTTCAAAAGCTTGTTTTCAGCTTGCAAGTTATGTATTTAAAGCTTTGTATAGTCTGGTGAACTTATATTTGCTTGCTAATCATCTATGGAAGATTATGTCAAGGCAAAAACTATAGCTGAAGAGTAAATTAACTGAAAATCAAAAGGTGACACATTTCTGTCATTCTAGATCTGAATTAGTGAAAATTTAATCTTTTAGTTGATCTTGCAGATTGATGCCAATCAACCCTTTTGGAATTAGGACAACTTAGTATTGTGTTTCTCTAGATTGGTGAATGAATTTCTTTAGTTGCTTGTCTTATAATTTTATGATTCTGATTCCTTGTATCTTTGTTGTTAAATAGTCATAATGTTTCCATGTTCTTGACCTATATTTTTACCAGGCATTTGCATATTCTTCTAATTGCACCTTAACCTAGTAGTATTCCAGCATAAAGTGATTTAAAAATCTTATATTGTTGATGGACACACATGTTTATGCATTTAAAAGATTGTGGGATAGATAATGAAATAGGTGTGAGAAGCGCTTGGAAGTGTTGCGTTGTGCATGGTTGGTGGGTTAAAGAAAAAAGAGAGTGGATTTAAAGAATGTTGCATCAATTGAAATGACAGTTCTATGTAACTCAGGTTGAATATAGAGATTGATTGCCATTTTGTTGAAGGAAAGATGTAATTATTTATTAATATATTATGTAAAATGACAAAAAGTTCATATATATATGCAGAAAGGACTACAAGGAAACTAACCCAAATAATTTCCCCCCAAGTAATCAATATATTATACCCACGCTTACAAGTATAACCAATGTTAATTGTTGCTTGAAATCCCGTATTGGAAATTTCAGCACATGGAATGCTCATAATACCAAATCAACACTATAACCCTGAGATTGACAAGAGGAGTCATAGGTCCTACCTGCAATAGTGCAATAACAATTCTTTGACGCAAGTTGATTCACCTGAAATTCCCTGATAGGTATAGTTAACCCAAACACATCTGATATCATTCACCATCCTCAGGTATACACCTTAATATGATTAATCTTATGTTAAGGAGAAACAAAATGCCTCTGATTTGATCCCATATTGATCTCTAAGTTGCTTGAGCTCAACATTGTTGCCTCCTATCTTTGATCGATCCCAAACGGACCCGAGACAAATCCAATCAGACCATAATTAAATAAATTTCATTTAAGTTCAAACCAGATCCTAATTAGATTATTGGTCATACCTGTAGTCCAACCCGATCTACAAATATGTAACAGATGGACATATGTCAGCAGGGTTGAATTTTGCGTAGTAGGAAGAGGGATCAGAGTATATTTGGTCTTTTTAACAATGGTGATAGGAGCCTCAAGCAGTATGATAATTTGGATGCCCAATATAAGGGAAAGAAACTATTTTTTGTGATAAATTTCATTTAACTAAGGCAATGCATTTCCTTGATAACTAGGTTTCTCTATATTAGAAAGTTTTGGTCTTCTGGTGCCAACTACTTTAAATCCAATATGATGTTGTTTAGGGTCTTGAATGAGAAGCGTGTTTCTGGTGTTGAATAGTAATGAAAATTTGAACTTTCTGATAAATATACATTGTTAGTAGAAAATGGTCAAAATGCCAATTCCTTGGTAGTTAAATTTTATTTGAAGTTCAGAATTCCATAAGTTGAAAGTTAGCTTGAATTTTAGTTGCTTGTTAATGATCAATGCCGCTCTTATTTAACTGGCTGGTTCAGCAAGGTTCAGTTTAGCCGGATTGCATATTTGGATGGACATCTATGTTATTTCCAGCTCAACCATTACTTTTCCATTAAGCGATTGGATCGTTCTATGCTAATGCTACCCCATTCTTCATTAATGTTATTATGTAATTGACAAAGTTATAAAATCCAATGTTTTTTCTTGTTCAGTGAAGACCTAAATTGCCCTATCAATTCATCCGTGTTCTGTTTTTTCTTTGTCGTCCTGCTTTGTCTTGTGCTTCTTGCTTGACCAGCACAATGATTAGGTCCAGCTCCCCCTGCTACAGTGTTGTTAAAATGTAGGCTTTGATAGTGCCCGAAATGGGAGGATTAAGATGAAGATATGGTATTGTTTCCAAAGACTTAATTACTCAATTTTTTGTGAATGGACATCAAGTTCATAGGATGAATTGCGTTTCAGAAAATGAATTTGGAATGGAGCTAATGATACATACTTGTATAAAGCTTAGTGGAGGGATGACCCAACTTGTTGAGACAAACATGCTATCATGAATTTGAAGTTGAATGATCATTCTCGTTCGTTTCACTTGAACATGAAACCAGTAGTAGAATTCATTGTTTATTTTTGATTAACATACTATCTTAAAATGGATGAAGTACAATGAAGTGCTTTTTTAAATGCTAAAAGGGCAGCCCTGTGCATGAAACTCCTGCTAATGCAAGGCTCGAGGAAAAATCATATCACATTAGATATATTGTACACAGTAGAGGTTGTTTTTTAATACTATTAATCAATAATAACATTGAAATATAATATGTTTTATAAGTATCAGTGCATTTCTTTATAGTATATTAAGTACGTTCAATGAGCTAAACTTTACTAAATTTTTTTGCTACTATTTGATATTAGATAATTGAGTGTTTTTCTGAGTATTATAATATTATGAAATTTATACAATGTATAGTTCAGGTATTTCCATGCTAGATTTTTTTTTTTTAATTTTTGAAAATTTACTAATAATTAATCTAGTTATCAAACATCTTAGAAAAAGATTTTTGACATGTTTTCTTTACGAAAACTCTTACTTTATCTACTAAGGTATGCTAGTCATATTTGCCTCTTTAAGTTACTAATGCCAATTCTAATCATGTTTCTTCGTGACAATTGTTCAGCCATTACTACACCTATTCCACTCTGAACCTGGAAACGGTCTTTGGAAACGTAAAGCTGATACTGCTATGCGGCATTGCACTGTAAGTGGGGAACTCTTATGCCCCAAGATGCATGCAAATAATTGCTTTATTTTCCTATCTAGTTTTGAGAATAAATTTTCACGTGAACCTGCAATATATTTTAAATTTTACAACCCAAACTCATATCCTCTGAAAAAGTATCTTGATTTTTAGTACTCGAGGAAATGATGCATGATTTATAATTTTTTGTGTGAAAAAGTTGATTTGTGAGGATAACTGATAATGTAACATTACGTTTTCCCTAAATTTTCACTTATCCTTGCTAAAATATATCTCAGATAGTACCATTATTAGATGTCTTATATTCTCTTTTTTTCCTCTATGTTTTTCTAGTCTTTTTTCCTTTTTCTCTTGTTTCTTCAACCGTTTAAATTAATTTAATTCATCCTTTGTCTTTCGCCTTCTTCTCGTACATTAGCATAAAAGTATGGTCGAAAAATATCTATTTAGCTCCATAATATATCATTTTTGCATTTTCTTTTGTATTTTTCCTTTCCTCCCTTTTCATCATATAGATTAAAGTTAGTGGTGTCAACAGGCTGGCCATGCCAACCCTAGAAGAGGTGCTGGGCTAGACCCAACTCAAGCCAGCACAAGTCCTGGCTTGGGTGGTGTCCCTCTAAGTTTGATTTTTTTACTATTTAAAATTTAAAATTATTTTAAAGTTACTCAAAATTAATAAAAATCTAAAAACTAGAATAAATACTATTAAATGATAATTTTCTAATAAATACTATTAAAATATTCAGTATTGGTAATTGCTATAATTTTTTTACATAAAAATGGCAGGACGGACTTAGTCCATGTCCCACGTACCTTTGTATTATTGAGCATGGGCTTGTACGATGCAATTCATAGGCTTATGGGTTGTGTCAGAGATGGCCTAATGTGTGCGTGTTGTGCCATGCCACAGATTAGCCTAGCTCCCACTTGTAACTGAAATATTGAGTGATTGTTTTATAAGGTAGCAATCATATGATTTTTACCGAATGACTTCCAATGAGTTTCATGTTTTTTTTTTCCTTTACCCTCCTGGCTAAATGGTGGATTGTTCTGAATTGCTAAAATAACAAAGAATATCTTTCTCCATACTCTCCTTTGTCTCATTCTATTTTGTTATTAGAAAGGAATAGGTATAAGAAAGATTAAGGCTGGCTACTTGCTCTTCTCATGTTTTTACTGAATAGTGTAGGTACATTTCTGGCAAAACATCCTCAAACTTGAGTTATATTAGATTCACTACTTTCCAACAAATGTACTCAAATTGGAAGCTAAATTTACAAGTTTATGTGTTTCATCATGTTCTATGCTGCCATATGACCTCGTGGTCATGGGTTCAAGTCACAAAAACAATTTCTTGCAATGTGGTTGCATACAACAGACCCAATATGATCCGACCTTTCTTTGGGACCTACATTGGTGGAAGCTTTGTGCACCGAGCTGCCCTTAAGGAACATTGTCTAGGAGATGGTCCTAATGATGGTTGTGCTAAGAGACCACTTTGCCTAGTTCGGTGTCCCTTTCAAAAGACATTGCTCTAGAAGGATCTTAAGAAAAATTTGATTTTCTTTATAAGTTGTAGGTTCATTTGACATTGTTATTTTATATATACTTTAATATTGCAGCATGACACTAATTATAACTAGTCATGTTCTTTTTTGGATATAAATTTATTTAGATTAATTAAGGATATAGTTGTGGGTCAAGTGCTTACCAGCGGCCACTTGAAATCACCTTTTATACATTGATAAGGAACAATTATTTTTTATGAATAGGGGGAAATTTCATTATTTCAATCGAACATAGGAATCTTTCATTCTCAAGATTTTTAGATGATGGATACTTGAAGTTCCATTTAGCCGACCCCACTTAGTGGGAAAAGGCTTGGTTGTTGTTGTTGTTGTTGTGTGGATACTTGAAGTTCCATTCAATTTTGCATATTCTTTAACCTTGCTTTATGAAAATCCTAGAGTTAAAAATTTATTAAACCTTGCTTTATTCCATGTTACTTATATCCTTTTATCATCTATGTAAATGTTTCAATAATCTATGCTTGCAATTTTTGCAGACAATTAAGTCGTTTCTTGAAGAAACATTAGATGCAATTCCTGATGGTGTGTTGGATTCAACCCTCCCCATAATACCACCGGAGGTGGAAGGTGTATTTTTTGACAAAACATTGTTGCCTCCACCTTATAAATCATGTCAAGTGCCAGGGTTGTGCGTCAGAGTTTGATCCAAGACAATCTTCATCCTTATAGTTTAGAGAAGCAGAAGCATCTCCTACCTTTGGTTGTTAAGAAAGGAGTTTCTTGCTTGTCGGCTTTAGATTGCTGGCTGGAGGAGAAAATTGCTTTGGTTTCAGCTCGGATATGCAAAGATATACACACACAACATGCATATCATGCTGTTCTACGTGCGGAAGTGCACCGTCACCTAAACAAATAGATATATGTATATTTTGAAAAATATATGATGATCCATTTTAATCTGTAATGGTGATCATTGAGGGGTGGGCGTTTAGCGTTTTGTGCTGAACGCCTAGTCGAAGACAATTTTTTACATTGATGGTAGCTAACTTGCGCGCGCACACACACTTAACCACTCTTCACCTAAATTATTTGTACATTGTGAAAAATATACGGTGAACCATTTTAATCTTATAATGGTGATCATTGAACATTTTATTTGATTTAACTTGAATATTGGTTGGGGAAGAGAAAGCTTCTGCCCATTCTCGGGCAAGCCCGACATATTTTAGTTCAGAAAGTCCGTCTCAGCGTGACCCGTAAGTCACGAGAAATAAGAGACGAATCGAATTAGAACTTGGTATTGCTTATGTAGTACACGTATAGAATGGAAGAGCTCTGAGGTCCATAGTTCATTTAAGGCGCTGCTTATATCCATTTTTTTTTTTGGAACGAAGCGTAAAAAAACTTAAAAGCTCTTTATTTAAATTTTATGATATGATTTTTTAGTTTAATCCTCTTATAATTCACATAATTTTGTATATCTCCTTTTTTATTTTTTTTATAGAAGTGGACTAGAGTAACCACTGATCAAATATTTTATTAATTTTACTTTCCCAATTATTGAAATGTTGTTGGATTCAATCGGTTTCCCATTTTATATTTTATTTAACATATGTTCTACTTCGAATTCTTCCATAAAAAATTAAAATTTTATACTTCCCTAACCTAATTAAAATTTCTTAATTAAATTAATCATTTAAACTTTCAAAAAAATAAAATAAAATAAAAATAAAAACATCTCTTTTATTACTCTTTTATTTTCTTTTTCTTTACTAGTCCCTTATTGAAGTTACAAGTAAATGGAAAAATATATAGAAAAACACGTCAGAATCTTTATCTATGACTACGGACAAGACAGAGTCTCTTCAAATGTGAAGACCTAAAGAGAAGATTCTAATTTGACAAGGCAAAGAGTAAAGAAGATGAAAAACTTGAAAACTTTTTTGAAGTTGCGAGTAAATAAGTTCAAAAAAAATATATCTAGAAAACCACATCAGTTTCTGAGTACCCAACTTAGAGGGCAAACCCTTACAACTTCATATGTTTCTTTAATTTGCAGAAATGCAACATTCATTCCTAAATCTGCTAGGAAGTTGAAGACTTGATTCCTAAGCATCTTTTACTTAATTCGGCCAAATCCACTACATTTGGTTCGAAATATTTATGAATGTTTGTTCTCTGTTCAAACAGGACAAAATACTCGCTCGCTTCTAATGATCTACAATTCTGTGAATCACAACAAATAGATCAAATATATGAAAGTATACACAAGTATCTACCATTTTAATTGACTCAAACATAATTTGGACTACTTATTAAACATAATCAGATACTCAACCAGTTTAAATTGAGTTCTATTATCTACTGATCTCAGTTATTGGACGCCCAGTGTAATTCCCACATACAAGGTCAATGTGACGATTCTCTTTCGAGTGACGATCCCTAATCCACCTTTTCATATTGATATACCTAGGCAATGAAGGACACTCTTATCACTTATAGATGATTGCCTAACCTTACAACAGATAGAGTTAGAGGTCCAAGGTAACAAGTTTAGGCATTTTAGCATAGACAGTCTGATCTTACATGAACATCGGCATTTTTTTTCCATCAAGACTTGAGATTAACAATGATGATTTTATGACAACCAAGAATATGATATCATAAAGAAAAGAACATCGTTAGATAGTCCATACACTACCAACACAATATAGAAAACACGCAGTAGAAAAGAAATATCATTCAGCAGAAGAAATTAACAAGGAAGATTCCATATGTTTAGTGATCTTAAAGTGATCAACCGAAGGATGACAATATCAGTGTTCGTTTATATATTTATTTATTCGAGGGGAACACTGATATATTGATAGTGTTAGCTAATACACGAAATTGTTGAGAACCTTGTTAACTAAATGCTCTCCATAAACAACCTTGTCAAACTTTGCAATCCCCCCAGTTTTTTGCTTGCAAAACTCAAAGGGCTCAACAGAAGCGTCAAAATTTGGCTGCTCATGAATTAAAGAAATAAAAATGATGAGGTAACAGAAAACTTATTATGTTGAAATCGGATGAGCATACCTCGTAAAAGAAAGCTACAGATACACGATATTTTGAGGAGTTGTTGACCACTCTATGAAGAGTTGATTCGTATAATCCGTTGGACCAAATCTGGAATTCCTCAATGCATTCACTCAAATAGTTTGAATTTGCATCATGAAGTATTATGTGAGTTACCAACAGTAGATAGGTTGACCTAATTTGGCCCTTTCATTTATGTTCAGAAGTCACAAAAAATGAAAACGAAGGCCATTTTGTTGGAAGGAATACTATAAACAATTACACAGGTTTTTATCACTATCTAAGGAAATCATGAACCAAATCATGCTTTAAGACAACGAATTTTTCCCCCTTTTAGAGCATTGCATTCTTTTTAATTTTATTATTTGAATGAGTAAGAATTTTGATAAAGAGAGAGAAGATAACCTTAAGCATGTCACCGATATTGCAAACAAATGTATCAGGAATAGGAGGTGCAGAGATCCATTCACCATTTTTGTTCTGGACCTACAATTTGGAATTAAAATCAAAAGACTAAGGCAGTTATTCTTTTTAAAGATAAAGAATTATCTTTGAAGGCTTCCAGTATCACTTCACATGAAATAAGGATACTCCCCTAACATCCCTTGGAACTAAAATCATACAAATTGAGTGCTGAAGACAGGACCCACTCTTCATTATGTATTCAGGAGCTTTTTGCTTCTATTTGTTAAAAAAAATGAATTTTTGAATGGGTAAACCACCAATTCAAATTACTTTCATACATAAAATAAGAGCTACATATAGCCTTAAAAAAAATACAGATTTCATGAAAGGCAATATCATCCCATTTAGTCAGTAATGTAAACAAGACTATGTGACACAAATCGAGAAAAAATGACTCTAAATCCATGCCTTCCATTTAATCTAGCATTTCAAAATGATCATGCCTACATCGTGAAGATGTTGTTATTGATGATTGCAAGTGTCACAGTTTAATCAAAAATATTCTTGTTTGTAGATTACCCATTTGTCAATTGGTAGGTAGGAACTAATTAATGCGTGTGAAAATTGATCAGATAGAACTGAACTACACCTTGGAAAACAGTGATTGGACTACCCACAACGTTTTTTTGTTGTGGATATGTTATCAGTTGGATGGATCGCAACTAACTATAACCTTTAATGATGCTGACAAATACAAACTCTTTCCTCTTTATTTCTACCTTAGCTTGTAATTTAGATCACTTACTACTTTCTACCAAAGTTTAAAATTAAACCATGTTATGTTTTGATCTGATAGCATAGTAGTTTGTTTTTTGGCTTTATCCAACCTAATAACCCCATGTCTCTTCCTTAGCAATCTCAAGTCAACTGCATTAACTTTTTAAATTTACGCCTCATATATCACATTACGACTACAGTGTTTAATGGTTCTTAATTTGTTTGACAAATTTTGACCAAAAATGGTCATTTACATGTTCTAGACTTTTTATTTTGGCATCAACAATCAATGAAAGTTATCCTCAAGAGTTCATATTGTAATTTGAGGTTGTCTTTTAACTTATTTGTCAACTTTAGCATACATTGGTGTCATCTTGGTGTGATGTTGACGAGCAAGACAACTAAATTATGGAACACAAGCCTTGTCTATCCTATTGTACAATTTTACTTTTTTTTAGAACCATATTTTATTTTGTACCACACACATGTTTTATGTAACATTTTGGGGATAAATTTACATGTCAAAATACATTGTCTAATTAAGCATGTACTAATTAGACACTTTAGCATATAAGAAAATCATACCTGAAGGGCATTTATTTCGACATCTTGGTTAACCAATGTCAACAAACCTACAGGTAAACTATGAATTAGGAATGCATAAGTCTAGCAATCGTTATCACACATAGGTCTTCAAATTTTGTGGTAGGTCGGATTGCTATAATACTACTTAACCAATTGATTAGCTAAAGAATTATAAGAATAATTTATTCAGGGCATGTTATACTATCAAGAGAAAAAGATGAGAACTGACAATTTCATATGAAAAATACCTATGGTATATAGGATAATGAGAAAATGGAAATTAACCAGAGAAATCTGGGGGCAAAAGTCCACCAGAAGAGATGTTTAGTAGTTCTTAATAATGATCTGTTTAGAGATTTAGAAATTTTTATGTTTTAATTTGAGTCTTAGGTTATAGTTAATTTCATGGTGAATGGTTTATCAAAAACTGTTTAATCTATTAATAGACAAAAAACAACAACAATTAATCAAGCATCCAAATTGTAATCGTCTTACCATAATCTGTGTGAGCTCCACTGCATAAACAGTCGCACAAGGAAAAGATATACGTAAACATAAGAATTACCACAATTAAGAAATGTAAGAAAGAAACAATTGAACACCAAAATTGCCTACCATCCTGTATCAGTGCGTTGTATCTCTGGGATATCAGATGAAATGGGATATCCAATTAATCTCATTACCCAAAAGGGATCACCTGCCTTTTCTCTTTCAAATGCATCAGGTGGTCCACCAAGTGCCAGTGCAATTCCACGCATTATCTTCCTTGAAAGGTCTGCGATTAATAAATAATGAAATGCTGCCAAAATAATAGCAGAGCATGCTACTATGCATGAGCAAGCAGCAACTATACCTCTGAGAAGGCAAATATACTCTTCCATTAGGACTTTAAAATTTGGAGGATAACATGGCCTGTAAGAAGAGAGTAAGGACAGTTCTTGTAAGCTACATCTCTTGAAAATACTAAACTGAAACATAGTAGTAGGATCCTTAAGCATGTTACAATAGTATGATACAAAATATGAGAGCCCCAAATTAAGGGATTAGTTCATATCAAACTCATTACTCAGTGAATAAGCACTTAATTATGACAAGCTGGATTTTTCTCTCCCTATTTGAAATTATGCAAGGCTCAGGAATATAATAAATCAACCAACAAATATTTATCCAACAATATAATTTTTACAATATTTGCTCTAATAAAATTGATGCCTTGGTGCAACGGTAAAGTTCTTGTGGTGTGACTTGGTGGTCATGGGTTCAAGTCGTGGAAATAAACTCTTGCAATGTATGATAAGGCTGTGTACATAGACCCTTCCTAAGGAACCACATTGGTGGAAACTTCGTGCATCAGACTGTCCTTTGCTATAATAAAATTGTTAGAAAGCATAAATTCTTCATTTACAAATTTTATCAAAGCTTTACTCGTGTTTAGAATACTAGCTTCCTTGTCGGGTGCTAGACCAGCGGTTAGGCGGGGACTAGATGCCACTAGGTAGATTCCACCATATCAACATAAATGACATAATAAATCACATTCTATAACTCCAACACAATAACATCAAATTTAAAATGAGTTCAAAATTACACGACTAATAAAATATCACAAATTTATTCTACTTCTTTTTCTCCATAATTTTCAACAACTTGTCGTTCATCAGACACAAACTAATATCATTATTGTGATCCTCCTATTCTTCTTCGGATGCAAAATCATACTCACGAAGTCCTCTCACTCTAGAGCTTCTTCGGGGTTGTAGATTTACATCTGCTCTAGTTGCTTCATAGTTCATCAACCATTTGCCAAGTGATCCAGGAACCTGATTCAACTTCATCATATTCCCCACCATCCACAATCCAACCTTGTGCATTTGAAGCATCTTTTGCAAGAAGGACATCGACATTCCTTTGTTTCTCTCTTTTTTGTTTGTTCAACAATCTAGCATTAAATTGGA
>JBBPFP010000032.1:5937174-5949232 GCA_037974795.1 Kaempferia galanga
TCGTTTGTGAGCTGCCACATGATGAACCAGTGCTTTGGCATGATGTAAGGTTTCCATACAACTACTGCCCACGCCTTCTTGCCACTCCGCGGAAGTCATACGCAGTAGTTCCGCGCCGCAATGAGTCTAGTATTGCCATAGCATGCTCAACACCTATTGGACTGTTTGGCAGATTTGGATCAGTTTCTTGATGAGGGGACTGTCGGATGGTTTCACTTACCACTCCCACATAACGGTGTGTTGGAGGTATTGCTGGTGAACCCACCACACCCAAAGGGAGTCCTTTCTTTGGATGTTCCACAAGGACTTGGACAACAGTGCAATATTCCATGTCTTGAGATCACGCAGTTCGTATCCCCCTTTGTCTTTTGCCAAGCACATGGTGGCCCAAGAGATGGGCGGATGCTTGGTGGACCATACAAAGAAGCGACAAATAGCATATATCTTGTCTATCATTGCACAAGGGATTGGTAAGATGGAAAACCAAAAACATTTGATACCTTAGAGCACCGTCTTCACCAATTCGAGCTTGCCGACATATGATAAAGTTTGCTTGGGCCATGAAGCAAGTTTCCGCAAGATAGCCTCCGTCAAAGGACCATAATTGCACGTCTTTAACTTCTCCGCCGCAAGTGGAATGCCTAGGCATCGAAATAGAAAAGAACCTCTTTGAAAACCTATGATTTTCAATAGTCTACTTGATGTGCGGTTGTCAACTCCTGCCATGAACATATTGGATATCCTGGGGTTTGGATGCAACCCTACAACCTGTCTAAATCACCTCAAACAGTTCGCAATCAAGCTGATTGTTGATTCATCGGCCCTAGCAAAGAGTAAAAGATCATCCGTGTACGCTAGGTGAGTGATATCAGTGTCGGCGCACATAGGATGATTGTGAAAGGTCGACTTCATAGCAATAGATCTAAGCATCCACGAGAACACCTCTAAACATAATCCGAATAGGAAGGGTGAGAGTGGGATCACCCTGCCTCAAGCCCCTCCTTCTCTTGAAGAATCCATGCATTGCTCCATTAATACCCATCGAGTAGGAGACAGTGGTTACACATTCCTCTATCAATGTGACGCCACCGCTCCAGAAATCCAAACTGCCAGAGTGCAATAAGCAAAAATGACCAGTCATCAAAAGCCTTTTGGAGATCGACCTTGACTTCACACCGTGGTGAAGTCCTCTTCCGTGCATACTTCCTCAAGAGCTCTTGGGCAAGATGGATGTTCTCCACCATGGAACGGTCCTCAACATAAGCTGATTGTGTCAGATCTACGATGCTGGTCATCACCTCATGCAGCCTACTCGCCAAGATTTTCTTGGTGATCTTGTACACAACAGTGCAGGAAGTTATCCACAAAGAGAAATTTGATATTGTTTGTGATGGGCCTTATTCATATTTATTTATTTATTTTTCTGCAACATGCTACTCTTCTGATCCTTATCATGTTGAATATTATTCATCTATGACTCACCATTTTATCTGAAATTGGAGCAACTATTCATTACTGTGGAGCCTGTAATCCTTTTTAGTAGTACTTGTTATCTAATCAACTACATTATTTAATTATTATGTTTTTAAATAATTTATTTTTGGAATATGAATATCTCTATATTATCCATAGGAACTTATAATAATTCAGATTTTTGTTAAAAGTTAATGTTAGTATTTAAATCTATTTAATAAATTAGTATGTGTGTGTGTGTGTATATATATATATATTATAAATTAATTTATTTAATTATAAAATATTGTCTTATTACTATATTTAACATTGGAATATACATCAAGGTTTAAACTTAAAAGTCATTGTATGCGCTGGTTTGAATGGAGGAAGAGTTGTACAATGTTCTATCTACCTCTACGTTATTCCTTAAGCATTGTTTACAAATGAAGAGGACATCTGACAGAAAGACCTCTTCTTCCACGAATTAGTAGAAGAAGATATTGAAGGTGTTTTGTTTAAAGAGGACAAGGCACACCATTTTTCCACCTAGGCATTATTTTAGAACCAACAGTGAAGAAGATTCCGATTGCATTGTTCTTGTTAAAGAAACAAAGAATAATAGCATTTAAGATGGTTTATTCTAGACGAACAAGAGAAGTTGCATGAAAATCCCCTTCAATTTCCAATTTGACATCGCTGGAGTGGAAAAGATTCTAGACATGTTGTTCTGAATAAAGAGGACAAGCCACGCGAAGGTCCTCTCTTCCCTGGATGTCGTTCTAAGATAAAGCTATTGTTGAGTCTCCTACCTAGGCACTATTTCATGCCTCAAGTTTATTTTAGTTTTTATTTTTATGTACTAGTCTATCGAGGGAATGTAATATTTTGATTACGAATTATTTTGATTGTGCCAACTAATTGAAAATGATATTCGATTCATGATATATTAATCTATTCTAATATTTTCGCTAGTGTTCATTTGATGTTATGAAATTATTTGAAATTTTCTTTAAAACTTTTATAATGCAACCTCTATTTGCATTAGAGAAGTGCCCTTGGGAAGTGTTAGTTAAGGAAAAAAAAGTTTGAGAATATATTTGTTGGATCAATAGTGTATGACTCGAACTAGTTATAGGAGTGGTGAGCAGACCAATACTTAAAAATAAAAATTTCTCCTGCAAAACAAAATAATTCATTCTTGTTATTAGTGTTTAGTAGTGTAGGGTGTTCATTTAGTTGATTATATTAAGATTGTAGATATGTCGTAAATAAATAAAGTAAAGAAATACAATATTGACATAATCATTTTATGTTAGTCAAAATTCTGCTCCTGCTTTATGGTCTATCGATTCATCAAGCGAAGAAATCCTCTATTAACCACTCCTTTATACAAGCTAGACTAAATCATTCACAATTCTAAAAGCTTGGCATGATTACAAGTTATCTCTGCACAATAAGAAATAAATATGAAATCTTGGGGAAAGGAGAATGCTAATAAATTGTAGAAGAAAATCTTGATTCAAATCTAAACGTGTTCTAGATAAAGAGGACAAGCCATGCGAAGGATGTTGTTCTACGATGAAGTTATTGCTGAGGTCTCCTTTACCTAGTTACTATTTCATGTTTTAAGGTTTTTTGGTAAAACGAAATATTTTGATTGTAGCAACTGACTAGAAAATGATATTTAATTCATAATATATTAATTTATTCTAATATTTTCACTAGTTTCTGTTTGATTTGTGAAGTTGTTTGAACATTTCTGAAACTATTTTTATGATGCACCCTTTAACTGCATTAAAGAAATCTAAAGTGTTAGCTATAGGAAAAAAATTTAGAGAATATATTTGTTTCAATAGAATCTATGACTCAAACTAATATTAAGGGAGCGCTGAATAGTCAAAGACCTAAAAATAAAAATTTCCCTTACAAAAGAAAACAATTCAAACTTGCTACTAGTGTAGTAGTGTAGGATGCTCGTTTATGGTTTGGTTGATTGTATCAAGATTGTATACATAGCGCAAATAAATAAAGTAAATAAATACAATACTAAAACAATTATTTTACGTGATTCAGAGCTCTTCTTTTACTCCTATTGATTCGTCAGGTGAATCACTATTGCAAATCCACCACCAACCACCCCATACAAGTTGTAACATTATAGTCCTAAAATCTTGGGATGATTACAAGGATCTCCGGTCAATAAGAAATAAATATGAAATCTTAGGGAAAGGAGATTGCTAAAGAATTTGTTGAAGAAAATCTTCAATTCAAATTGCTAGCCCGTGGACGTTGTTTAAGTTAAGGATTTGGTTATAACAAGTTCACACTTTTTTTTTGTGCTCACTTACCAAACCAAACAACCTTGAATGCTTATATAGAACATGCTACAATGACACTATTTGAAACAACTCTAATTGACTACTTGGATAGTTGTAGCTGTTCAACAACCAATGCCACTTTGATTGTTTAAGTGGAAATTCTATCCAGTTGGTATTACATGAGTCTAATTGATTGGAATCTAGTTGGTTTACATGAGTCTAATTGACTTGAACCTAGTCTAATCGACTGGAAGTGAACTTGGGAGTCAATTGAGCACTATAATCGATTGAAGCTCACATGTAGTTGATTGAATCTGCTCGAACACCCTCCCTACTTGACTTGACTTTACCCTTGTAAGCCTATTCAAAGCTATGAGATCTAGCTTAGTCCTTACTACAACCCAAAACCTCTTGTCCCTTGGTCAAATACTTCCTCTAAGCCATTAGATGGCCCTAACCCCTACCTAGTCGTGCATGATGCTAACCAAAACTGGCAACTCCAAGATTACATTCTCTTGTAATCTCTCACAATGCACATTGCTTTCAACTCTTTAACCTTGATCGATGCTTTTTATTGCCATTGAGTCCACCTCGCATCAGACTCAGTCCCTTAGATACACCGAAGACCGAACCTCCAAGCTTGTTCCAATATGCCATCCTTCCTTGTTTACTTACGGAGTCCTATGTAAAGGTTATCCTAGAGTCCACTTTACTATGAATTTTTTATCCCTAGGATGCTCGAAGCCATCTTTCTCCTATCACCTTTGAGTCTAACAAATTATAGGCTATCAAGTCAGAGACATTCCGCAACTAAACAACATGATCATGCCAAATCACCAAGCTCTTCAAACTTCAATGTGCACTATTCCAAGTTCCTGTGCACTTGATGCACTTGTTTAGCAATGTAGACAAAGTTAACATTAAACATTTGCCAAATACATCAAAGCAACTTGCTTGAGCCCAACCATTTTGGAGAATTGTTGCACCAACAATATTTATCAAACATTCTATTTCATTTCCCAAGTTCTTTGCATGAGAAAACATCCCCAGGTCATACCAGTAGGATTTGGTGTGTTGGGTGGGTAAAAATAATAGGTTTTATGTGTCAACTATCACTAATATGTTGGTTAATAAGTAAGATATAAGTGTTTGATGACAAGGGGTATTGCAATATGTTGGAATATATCTATCATGAATTGTAGTTTCAGCCATCCGTGCAAGGTGGATGGTAATGACTTCTCTTTGGTTATGCTGTTATTAGTATACTACAATGTGCAGAGACAATTTTATACTGCTAAGCTTCTTATACTTTTTTGCACACCATTTGTTTCTAATGCTGTGACATGCTTATGTTATTTTGCTAAATATGATCAGCCTTTAGATGGTGTATGAAGTCTTATGCTAGATTATGATTTTCTATTACTTGATGGATGGTACAGAAATGATTTCCTTACAGTATGTCCTGTGTTTCCTTCAATACCTGAAGTTTATTTCAAATCTGCTATCTTTAGCTTCAAATAATGTTGCAAAGCTTATTACATATGTACATTCACTACCAAAACAATGTTTGCAGCTCTTCTTTTGAAGCTTGAAACACATATTGCTGAGGTTACTATAGAGTCCAGGGAACTGGGTTGCACTCGATCAGGGGACTACATTTATGAGTTCCTCTCTGATCTGAACATCACATTTGAGACAGCAAATATGCTTGTTGACACAATTGACAATGCTGCTCTGCTTCTTGAGGGTATTTCTCATGATTTGGCATAGTTGATATTTCTCCTATATGCTGTTCTGTTTCTTCTTAGATAATTTTTTTATATTCTTTTTGCTTGATAAAACTTCAGAAATTTGCTAAGCACTGTTTTTTCTCTACTGAATAGCAGGGAATACATCTGAAGTTGGAACGAAGACCAAAACAAAGGGCACCTTTAGCAGGTTAGAGAGCATTAGGAATGTGCTCAATCTTATTTTTCGAGATGGTGGGAAAGACCATGCAAGATTTTACTGTGTAAGTGGTGATTTGTAATTGTGTGGCTGTGACAACAATTACCATGCCCTGATAACTTTCTCCATTATATTCCCTTAGCATTTATGAAGATATGCAAGTTCTAGACTTGTTGGATGTTTGAATGGTTACATTTCTACTACACATTGTTGATTATTTGTGAAATTTGTTACTGCCTAATTGCTTACTGAACATAGGGTTTTGTTTCTTTAAGTTTCATGTGCAGGAATTTCTACCAGGCATTACTAATTCATTCAAAGGTATATAATCTTTAACAGTTTGGGACTTGCAACCTTCTTTTCTGCACGTTCACTAAATGTTTAGGCTTACATTGCAAATTGCACTATCCACAATGATCATTGAAATATTTCAAATCATTCTGGCTTTTGTTTCATTTGGATTTGGAATAATTCCATTTCTTCTTATATTGAGTGTGAATTTTCATTGGTTTAGTGCTAAATCAATTCTAAACTTTGATTATTTCTCGCTTGTTCTTATTTACATGTAAAGTGTCGAGGACACTCAGTTGGTGGTGCTTTAACCCAGGACTTGCCATGCAAGAGTTTTCAAGGTTGGGGTTACGATCTGTTATACTTACATCTGGCACATTAACTCCTCTGGATTCCATTGCTTTGGAGCTCAACTTGTATGGAATTTATCAAATCCTTATATTCTTAGACGTAATTCTTATTTCCCTCCTGTAATGCTAATCTGTATCTTTCTGCTGACACCAGAGAATTTCCGGTCAGATTGGAAAATCCTCATGTAATATCTGCCAATCAAATCTGGGTTGGAGTTGTGCCAAGTGGTCCATCTAATCATCCATTTAATTCGTCATATAGAAATCGTGATTCTCTAGAATATAAGCAAGAACTTGGCAATGCTATAGGTAGGCAATTA
Source organism: Kaempferia galanga (assembly GCA_037974795.1). Lineage (NCBI taxonomy): Eukaryota > Viridiplantae > Streptophyta > Magnoliopsida > Zingiberales > Zingiberaceae > Kaempferia > Kaempferia galanga. The sequence continues at coordinate 5,943,856 of JBBPFP010000032.1, forward strand.
TATTTCTGGAAGGCATATATTTTTTGGCAAAAGTATCTGCTGTTTTTATTCTGACCTATTGTTCCATGTGGTTCTGCTGTAGTCAATTTTGCTCGAATAGTTCCTGATGGCCTACTTGTATTCTTTCCTTCGTATTATATGATGGATCAATGCATTGAGTGCTGGAAAGATATGGTACATACTAACATTTTGGTAGACTATGATAATTATTCTGAGGTCTTTGACATGTAATAAAACATAGCATTTCAGGGTCATGCTAGATCAAGTGATTTTTGCACTATTTGGGAAAGAATTTGCAAGCACAAACATCCAGTTGTGGAACCAAGACAATCATCACTTTTCACAAATGCTATTGAGGTAGGAGAGAAATTCTGACCGTTGAGTATGATGATATTAAAGATTGTACAGATCATCCATTGTGTGCTGTTTCTCACAATCTGTTTATGTTTTATTTTAGGACTTTCAGTTCAAATTACATGACAAAACTACTACTGGGGCAGTTTTTTTTGCAGTTTGTCGTGGCAAAGTATGCTTCAGTTCTTCTAATTTAAAATAATTTTTATTTGCTTTTGTTTGTGTTAAGCATTTTTAGCCTTCAATCACTCTAGGAATTTGTAAGTTTCTAATTTCTATGATATTGAAGAGTTCTGTTTTGATGCTGGAGGACCACATAAAATAGGAGAATTATTTGAAATCCTTGCATATAGGATAAGGTCCACTTTCAATAACTTTCTGTTAAGTATTACTGTACACTAATAAGATCTACAGCAGTGACAGCCATAATAACACTTGTTTCCTGCATGAAGCTGATGCCATTACCACTATTGTAGATCCAAAGTCCCAAACACTTCATTACAAAACCTTTAAATTGATTTCAAGTATGAAGAATAAAATAACATGATTGTATCTTATACCAAGGAGGGTACTAATATTGTACCAATGTTGTATCCATAAAATGACATGAAAGATTAATTGTTACACCTCCAGTGGATCAATATATTTGCGGGGAAATTACTGAACATGCATAATTCTAACAACTACAAAACCAACAATATATGTACTCGTGTTTAGAGTAGAATATAATTATGCCACACCTTATTAGTGTTGCGGCTGATTGATTAATCACTTATTCCAAAAGCGTCGGCTCTTAGGAAAGTAGTGTTATGGTTGATTGATTGATTCCTTATTCCAAAAGCTTAAGCTCAAGCTTTTAGGAAAGAGACTAATCTATTATATGGATAACACTTCCCCTTCATGTGAGTGATACTCTCTCCAATTGCGGATGGGGTGTTTGATTGATTATGACCTGCCAACATATGCATTAATACAAATGAATTGATTGAATCTCTTTTTAGATAGGTGGGATTCAAACTTCCAATTCTTGGTTTTATACTATATTGACGTTGATTGACTAACCACTTATTTCAAAAGCAACTTGAGCCCTTAGCAAGGGGACCAATTGAATAAATCAAATCGAAAACAAACATGAAGCAAATGTGAAGCTTTTATCTTATGTAGATATCAAGCTTGACAACTATTTTGAGAGTTTGTGTGAGTTGTATTTTGGCTTCCTAGATAGATCTTTTCATTGCATGAAAAGGAAAAACATTAAGTAGTCTAATTTACTATAAGAGTTGTACTTGAAGCCTTTTGGCTTTTAACAATGTATTATGGTGATGTTCCTTATTTTCCATATTAAGTATTGAGAACTATCTATGTTTATGTAGACAGTTTATGGTGGAAGGGGCTTGAATAAATACACGGCTAGGTCTTTATGAGTTGTTTTAGGAGGTACTTTAATGTTTAGGCTGTAGACCCATTGCATAATGCCTAAGTGATAGGCAAGTGCCTAGGCGAAGGCCTAAGCAATTAACATTAAAATAATCTTAAAATAGAAAATATAAATATATTAAATTAAGAATGCCTAATATTAATGTATATATAACAGTCATGCTCTTAATCAATCCAAAAAAAGCCTACCAAAGCAGTCCGAAGCTCGGTTGGAAAAGGGCAAGGGTTGCACGGAGGAGATTTAAATGGGCATATTAGAGTGAAAAATGAGGAATATGATGAGAGTTATGGGTTTGGAACAAGAAATGAAGAAGGAAAAAGTCTATTGGATTTTGCGACAACATATGACATTATACTAGTTAATACGTTTTTAAGAAAAGAGAAGAATACTTGGTCATGTTCAAAAGTGGGAATAATAAATAACATATTGACTTTCTTATGGTTAGGAATAATGATAAAAAAATTTGTAAAGATTGCAAGGCTACTCATGGAGAAAATTTAACTACTTAACATAGGTTAATAGTGTTTGATATACGCCTTAAGCAGAATATCAATAAGGAAAATATGCACAACTCTCAGAGTTAAGTGGTGGAAGATAAAGGGCGAGAATAAAAATATATTTAAGGAGAAGAGGGCAGAGTACAAATATTAGGAGAAATATACGGCGACTTGAATACATTATGAGATAAGATGGCAAAAGGTTAGGAGGACGAGAGGAGTGTGCCATATGCTTCATCATTGACAAAATCCAATTTCTTGAGATCTTTAATATGAGTGTGCGACATCTTGTTATCTTCTTTTGGGCATAATGTATTGAGGCATAATTTCGTTTCACAAAGATAACTTGTGGTTGGAAGTCACCAACAAATCAAACTCGGTATGACAAAACTTATGTTTTCATCTTATTAATTTGCTTGAACTATCTGTTACTGTTAATATTTTGGTTCTTTATAATATTGCTATATGTATCTCTTGTTGTAATTTTAGTCGCTTGGTTCATTCTTTTGTTGTTCTGCATGGTCTGAGATTTTGAAATTCTTCAGGTTAGTGAAGGTCTTGATTTTGCTGACCAGGCTGGTAGAGCTGTAATAGTTACTGGCTTGCCTTTTTCCACAAAGACTGATCCCAAGGTTTGGTCTCGTGTTCTTTAATTTTCAGTGATATTATTTTGGAATTTAACTTAAAAGATGCAGAATTGTTTATTTTCTTGTACATGTTTATTTTCTTGTTTTTTGGAAGTCACTTAGACTCATTTGATTGAGAATGATAGAGGTGTACTTGTCTAGTTTTGTTGGCAAGATGACTAAGTCATTCTTAATGTAAATGTGAACTTGCCAAAGAGATACTGGATTTGGTACATATGGATGCATGTGGTCCAATGATCACACGAGCACATAGAGGTTTTCATTAGTTCATAGATAATCAATCACGTTATGAGTATATGTAGAAATCTAAAGCATTTGAAAGGTTTAACTAGTTCATATTTAACGTAGAGAAAAAGTATGTAGAAGTATTAAGATGCTTCAATCGAGATAGTAGATACTTACCTGCTAAATTTCTAGATTATTTGAAAGAAAATAAGATTCCCTCATAGTGGGTTCCTGGAACACCATAATTGGATGGACGAATTGGACACTGTTGGTTCAATCTATGACGAGTTGCAATGATTTGCCCCTCAATATGAGGGTTTTACATTCGAGATCATGACACAAGTTCTCAATGGAATGCCTTCATAGTCTGGACTCTGGAATATACCTCATATGATATAGACGAGTAAGAAACAAATTCATTCTTAAGTATGAGTTTGGTTTGTGCAACATATGCTAAATGTATGGATGGGGTATGCCAAATGTATGGATGTGATATGCCAAAGGCAAAGGAGGTTTTAGTCTGGTCGATTCCTTGAGAGGATTGTCTCCCATGTCATTTTATGATATCACTCTCTGTCGAGACATTTGCTTGAAAATAAGTTGAGATTGAAAGATTGAGTAGATCCCATATTTTTTGGCAATAAAATGGATCATGTAATGATTTATACGTGGTTTGATGTTTCATATGCTTTGAACATTAAATTCATGTGATAAAATGAAAATGCAATAGATTCAAAAGATAATAATAAGATTATTACTCCATCGACCATGTAAATCCAATCTATGAATTGGACATACTTTTTATTCATAGAAAATGAAATGAAAGATCTTGCCATAATACAAATCATAATCAGGAATCAAATAGAAGAAATTGCAAAAGAAAAGAAAAAAGTTCCAGTCTATGACATTGAATAATTCTAAAAGTATTTTGAACCGGTAAAAGGGTAGCCCGGTCCAGAAAGCTTTTGCCAATGTGGGTCCTAAGAAAGGGTCTATTGCACACAACCTTACCCTACTTTTCAAGATGCTATTTCGGAGACTTGAACCCGTGACCTAGGTCATACGACAACAACTTTACTGTTGTGCCAAGGCTCCTTTCTATCTTGAACTGGTAGAAAATAGGAATTTTATTTTATTTTCTTCTTTAGTGGAATTATAGCATTTTGAATAATTAACGTCATGGTGAAAATCATACCCCTTTGAGATATTTACCTAAGATTAGTTATTGTTGAATTTTATTATGACATAATATTTATCAATGTTTTTTTTTGATAGCTCAACCAATATATTTCTCATTGTAAAACTTTATGGAATAAGAACTTGATTTATTACATGAAAGAACCCCTATTTATACAAGGTTAGGGTTGACCTATTCAATGGAAATTAGTTAAAATTTAATCTAAAATATCTCTAGACATATTTAGAGATATCCAAACTATTCCTATCCATACCTAGGGATATTAAATTATCCCTAGTCATATTTATAATATGTTAACAGATTCAATCACCGGTTAGCACATGATAACTCATTAATTAAAATTTCCCTCACCAACATATTATCAGAAAAGGTTTATCAATCCAAAAAAAGGGAACAACTAGATTCTAATTCCTAATCTCTGTTTGGGTTGGAGAATTGGAGTTAATCATGGTTGATCAATTCATGAAACGGGGAACTTTTTTTTCTTGCTACTAAAATCAAGACCAAACTTAACAGATAAATTAGGTATAGCAGATTGTTACCCACATATTGCTCTCCCGTGGCTGTGGCTACTGGTGGTAGGTGGATGACGGTTGTGTCACACAGCTGAGACGGCATCCAGTGAACCGCGACAACAACCAGGCATGTGTCCGCTTAGTGATAGGGCATGACCACTGATTCGGTGATGCGACTGCTCCGGGATAGGGGAGTTGTTGTGGACCGGCATTGAGGGCTCGCAGTGGAAGAGCAGGGAACGCCTCAAGTGCAAAGTAGGGAAGAAGTCCGACGCTGGTAGTGGGCTGTAACGACGCCGACAGGCACACCGCGGTGACTCATAACACTCAAAGGTGACCCGCGACAGTACCGTGCTCACGGTAGGGGACAGGTTTGTTGGCATTCGTATGGTCGGTTTACTCTTCCTATCAAGTTAGCGCAAGCGAAAATGCAAACTAAACAATTAAGAACAATGCTAACACAAACCGTTTACTTGGTATCCACCTCCAGCGGAGGTGACTAG
>JBBPFP010000032.1:5957594-5968547 GCA_037974795.1 Kaempferia galanga
CCACTGAGCGAACATTAATAACAAGAACTTGTATGAGGTATGCAGGAATACGCTACTTTAGGAAAGAGGCGTACGTGTACCTTGCTCAATCTGCTGTCACGAGTACCGAGGACCTCTATTTATAGCTGGCTCTTCGTCATCTGGACACGTATGGTGACATATTTCGGCCAATGACGGGCTCCCACGTGTGGCGTCGACCAATGGAAGGCTGCCACGTAGGGGCTCTGACACCGGGCTACATCGGGTACGTTACCTCCGGACACGTGTCAGAAATCTGCGTTGCGTTTTGTACTCGGCAGTCTCAGTCTGACCACGGTTGGGCATGTCGTACCGTGCTAGCGGGAGGAGCTGGGATGTGTGGCTGGCCATGCGGAGCTCCCAAGCCGTTCTGTAGTCTGAACTGGCTGAATCGCTTGTGCGTTCGGGAATACTTCTGGAAGTCTAATCTCTGACTTTGGAGGTCTGTATTCTGAAGGTCTGTATTCTGAAGGTCTGAGTCTCTAAAGGTCTGTGTTCTGACTCTGAAGGTCTGTGCTCTGGCTTTGAATGTCTGTTCTCCGATTCTGAGGGTCTGTGTTTGTCATTAGTTAGATGGCCGACTCAGGTAGTCGGATGTCATAGTCGTGCCGAGCGACTGGACGTGTTTGGTCGTTCGGATGAGGTCTCGTCTAACCCATCCAGTTCGGGCTACCCGGGTTGCTGTGAGGCCGAACTAAAGCTGCCGACCGACCGAACGTATATGGACTTTCGTCTGTCCGGTCGACCTGTCCTATGCTTGTTCGATTGACCCGCGCGTGGAGACTTAAGTCACTGGGAAGGTTAGCGAGACGGGCCACGTCATCAAGTGTTTTGCCACGTAGCGCTAAGCTGACTTCCTCTTATGCGTCACGTGGCACCTGGCTGGTCTCCACGTGGGCTCTCAAAACCATACCGGCTCAACAACAATAATAATAAGAACTCTGAGTTGGTATTTTATAATTTTACTTTATATTTAATTTATATATTGTTTTTTAATTTCATTTCAAATTTATAATAATATTTAAATTTTAAATAAATCAAAAAATATTTTACATAATAAATATATTTAAAAATAATTATATTTTTTATTTTAAATAATAATTATTTAAACTATATAAATAAAATTAAAAGTACATGTATTTAATTTAAAATAAAAGTGATGAAGTGACCATAAATAATAAATATTAATGTTAAAGTGAACATGTTAATATAATATATATGTGACTTATAGACCCTATATATAATGAGTGTTAATATTAAAATGAACATAAAAGAATGAAAATATTAATATAATGTATATGTGATATATAAATTTTATATTTTTTATAAAGCTGTGGATGTTATAAATAACAGATGCTTTAACAATGTAGAACCTTACTTATTTCACTACTACCAAGGCTACTTATTCCATCTGCTTAATGTTTTAACTTCACGACAACTAGGGGAGCAATGGGATAAATTTAAATTAAAGGGTCAAGTGGATATTTAATTTGACTGTCTGCATCAAAATGGTCGTATTACAATAAAAACAATGTTTATTGATGAAACCGACGTGATCAAATATTTAAATCTCAAGTTGCTCCTAGCTCTAAATATCTCAATCGTGAATCAGCATCACTAACCCTTTCTCATAATTAATTTTTAAGCTCACAATTTCCCCGTAAGTTGCAAGAGACGCCGAGGAAGATTCTGACGAGGAAGGCAAAACGCTAGACGACTCTAAATCCGTTGAATATATCTCTTCCAGATCTTTGCCGCCCATTTTGTCGTCCATAGATTTATCGTCACTTTCTTGACTGTATCTTTGTTAGACGATCATCTCCAAGAATCTACAACCGAAAGAATTACATACATGCAAAAGTACTATTAGATTTGATGAACGCCATGGTCGAGGAGAAGCTCTAACTCATCAATTACGCAGGGAAGAGATGTATATAATATAACAAGAACAAGAATTTTTTTTTTGATAATTTAGATATCTAATTTGTACTATCCTATTAATTCTAGAGATAACTGGTCCAATCCTATTAAAATGTTCTACCGACCACTAGGTTAAATTGAGAAGTATAGATAGATCTGGGTAGTGGACCATTCAACATCAAAATTTTTTCAAATTCTCTAAATATAATGTGCCTTGAGTAAGTTTTAAACCCTTATTACTCACTAAGTCTTTTGAGGTAATGGAAGCAAGACTAATGTCGAGATGGAAGATTCAGAATAAATCAAGTCCATTATTCATGGTCTATTAGGATTTTGTACGAAAAGATGAAAGAGAACCTGATGTAGGAACATATATAAGATCAATTTTATTTTATTTTTATTATTTTATAGAGTTAGGATTTAAGGATATTTTTATTTTTACAATGTTAGAGTCTTGAGTCTATTTAAACACTTGCTTAGTTGTTTTAGACTTTTAGTTTTTTATTAATAAGAATTTATGTTACGTTGTTTCTTCCTAAATGTTGTGTTTTGGTCATCTATCTCTTGACATTTTATAGAATCAACAGGGTTTAGAAGATTATTTTCGATATGCATCTGCATATCAACGGAATCGATAGTTATCCATTGCATCAGTTGGTATCAAAGAGAGGTTGATCTCTGAATTATGCCGCCGAGAAGACAACAACTCGTCAACAACGCTTTTGATCGTGATATGGAGCAGTGATTTTGAGAGATGGTTGTTTGTTCGGGTTATGGAGTGGATGGCGGCGATGTTAAGAATTTTGAATAGAGGAAATCCGTTTCAATCCAATAGCTATCACGGGCAACCTTGGATGTGAAGGACGTTTTTGATGAGGAGGCTCCTTGTAAGCATCGTAGAGCATCTGATAAATTTACTCGCGATTTTCGGCTCTGGTCGCAAGATAAGTCCATCCCGATGTCCACCTCCAAAAGCAAGGTGATACGACTTCGAGGAGGATCCTACTATGTGAGATGCTCCCAAGAGCTAGACGGAATCCAACCTCGATGGATGACTCCTTCGTAAGCGACAGCAGAGCTGGCATCTCCGATGATTATGTCTTCGTTGGTGTCTTGGGATTGTCGAATCTGTCTTCTCATGGTCATTCTGCTACTTCTTCATCGCCAACATCCTTGAACGTCATATTTGATGACCTCGCGGATTCCACTACAAGACCTTGTTGGCTATGCTTGTCTATGATAAGCCGGTATATGATGATGATATATGAACTCGTCATCGATAAAGTACGAGGATGTTTTTTTGTTGCCATTTTGTCAAGATCCGGTCATGTTTTGACACTTCCGTTTGCGAATCTTCTTCAAAATGTTCAGAAACAAATGCCAGAGTCCATGGGCAAAAGCTCGTATTTCTAGGCGGGGATGGCGGAGGAAGAAGTAAGTGTTTTTGATGCTTCATCTCATGATAATTGCAATGCTCTAATAAAAGAGACAAAGACGGTCATTAAAGTTGGTGCAAAGGCTGATCATCTTCCTTCTAATGTTGAACTTATGGAGCAGACTATGGACCACCATGCTAAATCTCAAAAATCTCCTGCTAAATCTGACAAGTCATATCTTGAAGCACCTTCTCATTACATCACTACAAATGGTGTTTCTTCCCTGTACGAGAGTGTCAATGCAGCCTTTTCGAGTTCCAATCTCAATGCATATTCAGAAATACAGCATTGCCATCAAGTTTGATAAATCACGTTGGCTTGGGGTCTTTGTCTCTGATGTTGGAAAGTGTTGCTACTGTATCACCAAATGCATCACCTAATATGGACGTAAGGGCTTTACGTGGTGGAACTTTCTCACCACCAAATTTAGTTAGGACTGCAGATTTACAAACTCTTAGTAGAAATGGAAATTCAGTTTCCGCTGCAATAGTTCTTCAGACATCACTTAATGACCCACTTTATATTGAGTACTTGATGGCAAATGACTGTACTGCTCAACTTGCAGCCAACTGTTTCAATCCATCCCTGGAGAAAGGTTATCTAAATTCTTACACTGGTCTACTTGGGATCCAGGAAACTTACTTGGAGTCGTTACTTCAACACGAGAAGCAGCATGGCATGACACATCTGACCAAAATTTCTTCTCTAATTCACAATTATTATGGGAATTCAGGATTTACCCTGGCTACTTCATATCCAGCAAGTCCTTTAGCAAATTCTATCGCTTCTCTTGTTGGACTTGGCAGCCCTCTTAATCTTAGAGAGCGCAACATGCATTATTCTTCCAACTGGGAAAATTTAAGTAGAAGTCTTCTGGGATCTTGGCATTCTGAGGCTAATAGTAACATAGTTGAAACCTCCAGATATCTTAACAAAGACAAGATATTGTTTTCCTAGCTCACACATAACACTAGGTACAGTTGGTATTTTTTCCGAAGAGTTACCCGATGAATTGTCTCCTTTACTTGATATCCAACATCATATTGATTTGGAGTGAGGAGCAACACTACCGAACAGATCGCATTATAGAATAAGCCCGCGTGAGCATGAGGAATTGTTGCTCAATTGTTTCATTTCCATGGTGATTCTTCGATGATGCGGCCAACAATTCGAGGGTGAATTTTCTCTTCCTTGGGAGGATTATGCGGGACGACTGGCAGAGCCCATAATTTATGACTTGGGATGAACCACGGGACGGTCTACTAGCCAAATCAAAGCTCGTTCTCGCTTCAAACATTTTTATCCTTTTTTTTAAAATTATTTTTCAGGTCTAGGGTTTAGAAGCATTTTCGTCTTTCATAGGGTTAGAGATTGAGTCTATTTAAACATATGTTTAGTTGTTTGGGATAGTTTTTAATTAATAAGAATTTGCGGCCACGTGTTTTCTTCCTAAATGTCGAGTTTGTTTGCCTATCTCCTAGCATTCTACGGAATCAACAAGGTTTAGAAGATCGCTTCTGGTATTCGTGCACGAATCAACAAAATCGATACTTATCCACTGCATCAATTTGGTTATTAGCATACGGAGCAGTTCAAGGAAGTTGTAGTTGTACAAGGAGTAGTAACTAGAAACGGTGATGTGTTGTCGTAAGATGGTGCAGTAAAAGGCAAACGGAACAGGATAGTATTGCCACTGTCCAATTATGTTCTCTTGACAAAGTAAGTTCGCTTAATATGGTTGATTCTCTCATTAATGGGCCCTTAACTGGAGATCAGTTCATTATCTCCATTGTTCATGAACCCTAATCTTTCAAAACTTGAAATTCCATGCTGTTCAATTGGTCATGTGACATGGGGAGTTCAGAAGCCCACATCAGCTGCTCTACCATCTTCTTCTAGACCAATTCATCAACTGCTCCATCCCTTCAAAATCCATCAGTGATATCTTCACCATCTACCACCACGGACTTATGTTGTTTTTGTTGACCAACTAACCCTCATTGTCACTAAATTTACCTCTATTAATTGAGAAAATTATTAAGGTTAACACCTAAGGTAGTCTCATCTTATATATACTACTTATTTGCCACTTTACATTTGCACCACTAAGTTTGGTATATTTATGCAAAAAATGCAATTTATTTACAATTAAGGCTCTAACGATCCCCTTAAGCTGGTTCCAAGGTGTTGTACAATGGCAACTTGTTACAAATATAGCAATGGTTCAATGATGTTGTTTAATGCAACTTGTTACAAATATACTCAATCTTATGACTTGTTAACTATTTAGTTAGTAAATATGCTAACAAGAGGAGATGTTCTCCTTGTGCTGCACTTTTTCTTGAATGAAGTAATAATGGATTTGATTGGTTTTTATCCACTCTCAAAAGATATGATTAGATGCATTATGCATTTTGATTATCACTAATACAAACACGACTTAAATCATTAATTATTTTAGCCTGATAAGTTTGTAGTAAAAGTCATGCCTCTGTATTCTACCTTTGCACTCAACTTGACCACAATAATTTGCATCTTGCCCTTGCAATATCATTATTCTAATGTGCAGTGCTTGGTTGATCTGCATTTGTACTTCACAATCTTCAAATGTCCATAATCACAATATAGGAGACTCAGATATTGGAGGTTCCTTGAATTGCTTGCTAATTGATATGACATGGAATCTTGGAATTTGCTAATCATGCTTATAATGAATGAGATGTTGAACTTTATGGATGTAAGATAGATCAACTTTCCAACTAGCCTCATGTACTTCCTTATATGATAAACCCACTAGTTCAAGCCCACAGGAGTATCTTTGTCTTTGCTACTAATATACCAACGTCATTGAGCATGTTAAGCATATATTTTCATTAAGAAATAAAACTCTCTCGATCAGACAACCTTTATTTTAAGGATGTACTTCAACTTGCAAAGATTGGTAACTGTTCATCGAAGGTATGATTTCAGTCTTACAATTCTAGAAAATCATTAGGTGTTATAATGATATCATTGACAAGAAACTATAAGAAGGATTTGCATCTGAGATTGAGAGGTAAGATGAAGTATCATGTTATCTAATACATTGCTAATTATTCCAGATTAGAGAAGAGTAGATCTGAAATATACCAATCTATTCTTTAGGAGATTTGTTAAAGGATATAAATACTTTGTTAGCTTTGACACCTGATCAGTCTCCCCATGAGCAACAAACTCAACGTCGTTGTTCTATGCACACTTTCTCATTTAGATAGAAAAAGGTGGACTAAGAGCCATTATGTCCATGCATTCACAACTGTGTATTTGTGTATGTCATGTTGCCACTAACCTAGCTTTAGCTCATCAATAGTCATTGAGGGATGTTTTAATAGCAAACTTTCAACCTGCAGTAGAGTTGCTAGAAGAAATGGTAACAAGATACCAATGTTATCATCTCATCAAGCATAAGCTCTCTAACTTATATTAGATAATGCTTTTATATATAGTATATTGTGGAAATAAGAAAACATAAGAAATGTATGTGAGGTGATATACTTACTAGTATTTTAGAGCAATAAGAATATTAAGACCTCAATAAAATTCTCATCTTGAGGAGTGCAATTGTGATAGGCTCAACTCAACCTTTTAATGTAGGTCCAGATAGTTCAGGCTTTGATTTTGCTACTAGGAAGAATTGGAACAGGAAGAGCATCTAGCCAGAGTTGGAAGATGTGTAAAGAGAAGGGATAAGTGTTTTTGCTTCTAGGAAGAATTGCAATAGGAAGAACATCTAAAAAGAGTTGGGAGATGTGTAAAGAGATGGGATATGACTAAAAGAAGGTTATCTGCTGCGCTCTAACATCATCTAATAATAAGAATCATAATTGAATAAATTCTCTTAAATCCCATCACAAGAGCATATACTTTTTTTTACATCAAATAAAGTGCTAGCTACAATCATCTATTGATATAGGGAATCACATAGCAAGTAATACCTCATTTTACATCCACAAACATAGAATGAGTTTGATTTTTAATATTGAGGAACTTATACACATGGTGAGATGTATAGAATTATACCAGATGGATCGAAATGTTTGAGGCATCTTGATGAACCATAGAGGTATCTTTATAGTAGTCTCCTAACAACCTCAGCTAAAAAATTATAAATAATTGCCATCAACTAGTGACATGCTAAGTAGGTCTTCACCAAAGTATGGAACACAACTATTGGGGCAAAAAAGTTATATGTCACAATAACATAAGTGCACATATTGATATAAATTTAACATAAGGTTCATTAAACAGGAGAATGTGAAATAATTAATCAATATATCAAGCAAAATGATAGCATATAGTGTTAGCAAGAGCACAAGTTGATGTTGGATCAAAAATTTATCTGGAAGACACTTTGAGTGCAATTTAACCCTGACTAGGGAGAGGGGTGAATAGACGGTCTCACCTAATCTATGTGTTATTTTGTGAATCTTAATTAAATTATTTCTCCAAATGCACTAGTCCACAGATGGCAAACTACTGGATTTGTTCTCCATGTGTGTCATTCTCATATCTCAATATGATATGTCCTCTATCCACATGTGTCATTCCGTGGATACCTTAAGATAGATTTATTCTCTCTTTATGTTCCTCATTCTATGGAGATCTCTCATAAGATCAATTCTCTCTTTGCATGCTTCATTTAGTGAAGGCCTCTGGATGGATTACTTGTCTTCGCGTGCATCATGTTAAGTAGACCTCAAGATGGATATGACAAAATCCTTGTTTGTTTTAGTCATTTTGTCGACCCCAAGCTACATTAGTCCTCTCTCCGCCTGCATATTCTAAGGACATTTCAAGCTAGATCTATCCTCTCTCCGTGGTTGTTGTTCTCTGCGATATATAAGTTGAATGTATTTGTAATGTATTACTTTTTATATCTGAGCTAGATTCAGGAGGAGCATCAAGGAGTTATATATCAATATGTAAGGGATAATCTCCTATTCATCAGTAATATATAAAGCTATAGAAGCCTGTCTAAGTTTATTGATTTCTCTCATTAAGGATCCCATAATTAGAGACCAGTACAGTCATCTCTGTTGTAAGTGGGACAAGCATGATTGGATATACTAGTTTGTAACAGCTTATACACTCACATTTACTCATATGATGATGGTTGTCTAATCCTATCTTTCTTGATCATACATGAAGACATGAGATGCAACCTGAAAACCTCCATTCTGTTAGAAGTGTAGCTTATGATTGCTATATTAGAGGTGTTACAAGAGTTAAACATCTTGTTAGTAGCTATCCTGATGTTACCAAAAGCTCAAAAATGCTTGAAACAACTTTGCAAATTTTTAATGGATTATTTGATGACTGATAAGTTGTGAAATGATGGAAAGATGAGCAACAAGAGGATCATGATCATTGAGTTTTCAAGCAAGAAGGCTAGAATAAGTTCAAGTGTCATGACAAACACCATTGAGAAATTTGAGATGCAAGCTTCTATTGATGCTTTGAGAATAATAGTGTAGGAATAAGTGCAAGACCTTTTCTCTCATTTACTTCTCAATATGGAGGCCACTTCGTGCAAGCTTCTATTGATGCTTCTCAATATGGACCCAACAGTGCATGGACATAACTATTCTAGGTGAACAACATTTGTAATATGTTAAAATTGTTACTCTTGATAAGTAGAGAGGAAAGAGGGTAAATGATGGCATATAGAATTTTTTAATAGAGATGTTTAGGAAACAATAATCAGGAAAAAGTACAAGAATTGCGCAATGTGCTCAAAGGATTTTACTTCTATGATAGACTTGTCATTTCCTTTTCAATTGTAATAGTAACTTAGTTCTGGATGAAGCCAGATTATTCAGTAGCAATTTTGAAGTTGGATCTCAGATTGTTCTTTTATAAAGCATGGTTTAATTCATTTTGTGAATATATTCTCATTAAAATAACTGATTGTGCTTTTGCATGGTTTCGTGAATTATTGCAACTATAACAATTGATTTTGATTGTTCACTCAGTACAACTAATCAAGTTTTGGATGGAAAGCCAGTCTTCTCAAGCACTGCTGTGTATAGAACCTGTTATTTTATATTATAATGATTATGGTAGTTTTTCCTTAAAAGTTGCTTGCCTTGGTTAATTAATAGGTTAAAGAAAAGCTTACTGTTGCTGAATATAAGGTGTTCATAGATCTTATGGAGGCATTAAAATCCAAGAAAATAAAAATTATACATTTGTTGGAGTCCATTGCAAAGTTATTTTCCAGTCCTGACCGATTCTGTCTTCTCAGCAGGTAATTTCACTTAATTCTGTTGCTTCGAAACAGCATTAAAATTTAATATTTATATATATGTATAATATATGATTATTTCATCATGCTGTTAATGGTAAATTGATTCTTGTGAAAATACTTTTATGCATGATGCTGTAAGTCTTCATTATTGGAATATAATCTTAAACTAGGCCACCTTGTCATCCTGTATGTAATGACTGGATGCATGGTTTTACAAAACTTTGTAACTGGCTTTGCATTTGGTGCCAATACTCTAAAGCATGGAAATTTTTTTGCATGATTTTATTTTTTTAATTGCTTTGTAGCTGGTGTCAACACTCAGAAGCTTGGGAAATGTTTAAATATATGATGTTAAATTGACTACATAAGGGTCTCTGCCTTATTGTGTGTGGAATTATGTATTTCAATAGTATGTAATTTTCATCTGCATCTATTTATGGAATGAGCAATTTAGCATGGGCTCATTAGAATTTTTACCAAATTGAATCAAAACACTTTGATTGAATTTTTACCTTTGTGGATGTTGCACAATTGAGATGTTTAACTGTTGTATCATTGACATGATCAAAGCATCTCGTTGTAACGTGAAGATGCTAGCATTTGACAATAAGAAAAAGAGCTTGTCGTTACACACAATGAGTGAGGAGGTCGATGATATGATTGGAGGGGGAGTTGGTTTATGAAAGAATAACTAGAAGAGGGAGAGTGATTAGGTTTTCAATCACATATTTTATTAATTTTCCAAACAATTTGAAAAAGCTTAGAACTAATTTCCAAGTAATCTCGAAATATTTTTTATCAAAAAATATCATTTTAAAATTTAAACCTTGAAAATATTTACAACTCTTGTAAAATTAATAATTTTAAAAATTATTGCACATACAAATTATTTTCAACAACTACTATAGAATTAATTCAAACTTTTATTTTAGCCATTAAAAGTTCACAATAATCAAAATCAAAATTTGTTTAATCCTTAACTAATTTTAATATTGTTGGAAATTAAAAATTGTATTATTTAAAAAACTTATAAATTCTTGAGTTTCTAACCCTAATCATTTTGATCTCTATAGCTCTATTTCTTTCTAGCTCCCTCTGGTGAGGTGGTGTATCAACATCCACATCCGAATCAAACTCTTGGGTATCATTGGCTTTGAAGTTGTTTCTTCTCTGAAATGCTTTAATGAGTTCATCCTTTTCTTGCAAACTAAGTTACAATCTTTGTAGTTGCGACCTCAGGGGGATGGGAACTCGGACGAGAAGGTGGAGGCGGGGTTGTCAACCCATTTCCTT